>JBBMJZ010382713.1:0-15884 GCA_037833815.1 Zingiber zerumbet
TTATAATAAATTGGTCATAGTCGTCAATTAGGTCCTTAAGAACGGAAAAGGGGCCGCTCGTGCTCGCGCCCTGCAATCCCCTGCTCAATCAGAGCGAGATCGTTGGTTGAGCTTTGGCGAATGGCGAATGCTCCCCCTCCCTCGCCACGGTGGAGAGAGAGAAGGGACGTTCCCCTCCGCTTCGCTCGCGCATCCAAGGCCACCTTCTTCTTCTTCTCCTCCCCCTCCTCCTCCTCTTCCTGCCCCTCGAAGAGAAGGGGAAAAGAGAGAGCATCCTCTCTTTCTTTTCCTCCCTCTGACGTGATCGAACCGGGATCATTACCTCCGACGCAATTGCATTTTCATCGATTGATGCGCCAGGTGAGGTTTGGATACCCTAAAAAAGTTATTCTTTTACCGGTTCGAATCTTCTCTTCGACGTCCTCTTGGGTTCTTCTTTGCACTTCGTGTTCTTGTGTATGTCCTGTTAAATGTTCCGATGATGTTTCCGAAACCAATTGAATTAGGTCATTACTGCCGTCCGTTTCTTATTTTCCCCAAATTTTCTCCTTCGAACGTTATTTACTGTAGCTATGATTTTTCCACGTAATAAAGTTGGCATCTTTATTCATGCTCTCTCCTTGAAATAGGGGAAAATGCAATTTTTTTGTGATGAAAAAAATAAGAATCTTTTTGGTCTATGAAGGCTTCGTAGAGGATGAGAAACGATTAGTATATATACCAACATTAGTGTCCTTCCTTGAATTATAATCGCTGTTTACCAAATCAAGATTCTCTCACGGAATTATTTGATCAAAGAACACAATTCACCGAGAGTAGATAGGTGAATGGGAAGACAAGGGGAATTGTAAAATGCTATCTGTTCTTGCTTGAATTTTGATTGATATTCATCCAATCACGGTTCTCTCACAGGAATTTTGCTTAATGTTATCTGTTCTTGCTTTGAATTTTGATTGATATTCTTCCAATCACGGCCCTTGTTATGGCCCTTGGATTTGGATCTCGTAATGGGACGGTTTACTGGCTGATCGGTGGAATCAATCTTTGTCTTTTTGGTTTTACGACCTTGACGACCTATGGTGGTAGGGATAATTTAAGGCTCGTTGGGATTAGAGAATCTCTTGATCTAGGGGGTTTGATTTTTTTTTTTTAAACTCAGCCGTAATCTTTATTGCATTATTCAGCCATTTAAATACAACTACTAATGTTCCTTCCCAACAAAGGAAGAAAACAAACACTAAATAAGAATGTTTTATTTTTACTAAAAATAAAAGATACTCGACTCAATCTTACTAAAAATAAAAGGTACTTGACTTAAATAAAAATCAATTACTATAGCTGAATCAATTCTCTTGACATGCATCCTTCTTTCTAAATTTGTTTTGTGTGTATTTCTTGTATTTGATGAGCTCCAGATGTCCCTAACATCACTCCCTCCCTGAAAAATGAGTTTGTCCGCAAACACGAATGATGGGTAGCCTAGCTACTGCGTCTTCCCATGAATCCAAATGGTTTGAGGAGCGCGGGTGGCTATGATCGCATTGAGGCAAATTTCAACATCCTCGACGTGGTCTTGTTTATTAGAATCTTCTAATCCCTCAAGCTATAAAAGACGTTTTCAACGGTGACTGGGAGAGTAAAGTTCATCACAATTCAAACAAAGGCCCTTGGCACGTCGTTCTTCCATTTCTCTGTATTTAATCATTTGATAAATGGTTGCTTCAGTGCTTGGATGTGGGTGCATCATGGTGTGACGGTAGATTCAGATCGTTTAGAGCGGTGTTCATAAAGATGGGCAAAACTCATAGCCGATGTGAAATCTTTTGGGTGATGAAGCTCGACTTCCACAACGATGTGATCTTGGAGGCCACTAATGAATATTTGAACTTCTTGTTTTGATGTTAAGGAACTTGCTTGTGTCGCCAAGTGTTCAAACTTTCGTTGGTAATCTTCCACGGATCTTGATTGTTGAAGTTTGGCAAGTTCGCCTAATTTCTTGTTGTGAATAGGTGACCCAAACCTTAGATTACACTGATCTTTAAATTCCTCCCATTGAATATGAGGTCGATCGCGTTCTAGTTTGATGAGCCATAATTTGCCATCTCCCTCAATATGGAACGAGACTAGGCCAACCTTTTCTTCCTCTGGAGTGCGTTGATGGAGAAAAAAATGGTCATATAGATTGATCCAACCCAAGGGATTAGACTGACCATCATAACATGGGAAATACAGTTTCCAATACCGTGTTATATATGTTGATCCCTCCTCATTGTCATGGTAGCCTTTCGAGCGGTGTCCTTGTGGGTCAGGATGGTTGTTGCTCTCTTTACCTGGATGATTGTTGTGCGAGTGTAGCTTAGAGAAGCCTTTAGACAATTCCTCTAGTTAAGCGTGGATGAGCTGCAGCTATTTTTCATTGGCAGCTTTGCCCTCCTAATAAATTTTGAGAAAAGTATCAAAGCATTGTTAAACTGCTTCTGAGTCACCCATAATGACGAGCTCTTATACCAATTTGTTATGACCCTTGGATTTGGATCACGTAATGGGATGTATTACCGGTTGATCAGTGGAATCAATTTTTGTCTTCTTGGTTTTACGACCTTGGCAACCTATGGTGGTAGGGATAATTTGAGGCTTGTTGGGATTAGAGAACCTCTCGATCTAGGGGGTTTGATTTCTTTTTGTAAACACAGTCGTAATCTTTATTGTATTATTTCAGTCATTTAAATACAACTACTTACATTCCTTCCCGTCAAAGGAAGAAAAAAAACTAAATAAGAAGGTTTTATTCTTACTAAAAATAAACGATACTAGACTCAATCTTACTGAAAATAAAATATACTCGACTCAATTCTACTAAAAATAAAAGATACTCGATTTAAATAAAAATTAATTACTATAGCTGAATCAATTCTCTGGATATGTACCCTTATTTCTGAATATGTTTCAGTTGTATTTGATGGGCTCCAAATGGGCTTATCTAAGGTCCATAACATTTCCTCACAGGAATTTTGCTTAGTGTTATTTGTTCTTGCTTGTATTCTGATCTGTCATTTATACAATCAAGTTTCTCTCACATGATTTGTTCAGTCAAAGAACACATTCAGTGCTATTTGTTCTTGCTTAAGCTCTGATTGGTCATTTATCCAATCATGTTTCTCTCGCAGGATTTACTGAGCCAAAGGACTTTATTAACCAAGAGTAGGCAGGATGATGGCAAGCAAACTGAAATGGTTCAATTCTTTGAGGAAATCTCTGCTCCCCCAGTGCTTGAAAACAGATTTCAGAAAGGGAAATGACAAATTCAAGCATTCTGGTTTCCTTGGTTCACAGGAGATGGAGAGTTGTATTCAGAATTCTACTTCTCTGCTGCCGCCCATTTCCATGGAGGATAAGCTGATAGTCACGGAGAGCGAGCAGAGTACCCACACCTACACAGTGGCGCTTGCCACGGCTATTGCTCAAGAGGCTACAGCTGCTGCCGTTCGGGCTGCAGCAGAGGCCATTCACTTGACCACCTCAACGGCTAAGTCCTCTAGCAAACCAACAGAAGATGTTGCTGCCATTAGAATCCAGACTGCATTCAGAGGTCACCAGGTATTGATCTGGTTATTTCCCTCATCCATAGGATCTACAATTGATTCAGCTTGCAAGCTAAAATGAAATCATTATCACAGCTGAAATAATCAGTTTCTGAATTGATTGAAAAGTGATCATTTATTGCAGATACGAATACTTCATCTTCTTAATCTCCTAATCAACAAATATTTTTCCAAAATCATTTAATCATCAATTTTTTGGTTTATCTTGATTATGGTAGTAAAAATGTATTTTGGATTTGATAATCTGAGATCTTGTCTGTGATTCATGTGGGAATTTTGATTATACTTGAAAAGGTACAATCTACCCAGTGATTATGTTTTTTACCTTGAAAACCTATATTATGGAAACTCTAGTTGTTTTTAGTCTTCATTCAACATAAAATTTGCTTTGGCAACTGTTTATAAGTTCTAACATGATTTTATTTTCAGCATTAATTTTATCACTTACAATTTATTGCCTGAAGGGGAGCCTTGGCGCAACGGTAAAGTTGCTGCTTTGTGACCAAAAGGTCACGGGCTCGAATCCTGAAAACAACCTCTTGCAAAAAGCAGGGTAAGACTGCGTACAATGGATCCTTCCCCCGGACCCCGCATGGCGGGAGCTTCGTGTGCACCGGGCTCTTTTTTTTTTTTTTTACAGTTTATTGCCTTGCTAAGTTGATTCTACAATATGATCTGTGATAATCAAATTTTAATAAACATCACATTATCACGAAATTTATAGCTTTTTTCCATGTCTATGCACAAATGAAAAGCTGGTCGATTTCAAAATATTAGTCCTGCTTCATCCAAAGAAATATTGAGTTATTCACGTAATGGAAGTTCGATATTTTAGTTAACTCTCAATAAAGAACTTGTTATCACAAGAACATATTAAGTTTTCTCAGACAATGGAAGTTCAAGATATTTTGTTATTAATGATAGACAGAAATTCTCATATTATGAACATTCCTTATTTGATTGTGCTTTGAACTGAGACCTTGTTAACTCATGATGGATTCATCAAGGCAAGGGCTTCTTTCCGAGCTTCAAAAGGGTTGGATAGGTTGAGGAGAGTTGTCGATGGAATTGCTGCCAAGTCACAAACAACAAAAACCTTGTACTCCTTGCAGACGATGTCAAGAGTGCAGATGCAACTTCCTTCGAGGTACAGATTGGAGGAAATCCATATTCCTCAGCAACCAAAGTTTGAAAAGGAAGACAATAAGAAAAAGGTAGAATGCATCTGTTTTTTCTCGTCTCTTATCTTGGAACACAAATGGAGATTGTGATAAACAGTTTTCCTCTAAACTAAGTTTTTTTCTCTCTGTTGGCTGCTAATGGCTACTGTTCAGTGACAGATAGGAGAGGGGTGGAATCATAGTTTTCAGTCCAAAGAACAAGCTGAAGCAATGCAATTGAACAAGAAAGAAGCTGCTTTAAGAAGAGAAAGGGCTTTAGCTTATGCATTTTCTCATCAGGTAATAACAACTGGTTTTTCTGAGAACTGAAGGCAAATGTTGCCGTCAGTTCATTTCAGTTCGATTTTTAAATTCGAACTAAGATTAATATTTATGTTTTGATGCAGTGGCAAAGCTCATCCAAATCTGCAGCAGTCCCAGTACTGAGCTTCAACAGAAGTGGCAAGTTCATTCTGCAAGACCCAAGCAATCCCCAATTGGGATGGAGCTGGTTGGCACGCTTGATGTCAGGAAAACCATGGGAGAACCAGCAAAATGCCTCCTCCAAAACTCTCAGCTCTGCTGGAGGAGCTCGACGAGCCGCCACCACCACCAAAAGCGGCAGCGACTCCGGTTCAAGCTCGGGGTGCAACTTGACTGTGCATTCCCCCACAAAGCTGCTCTCCCAGGCATCATCGACTGCAAGCAGCAGGAAAGGTTCATTGAGCTTCTGCGGAGGTAGCAAATTCTCCCCCGAAGGCGAGGTGAGGCCGCGATTGAGGCGGCACAGCATTGCTGGACTGCCGACAGTGATAGACTGCAACCGGCTCAGCCAATCCCCAGGGGATCTGAAGAAGAACTACGCAGTGTCCACCCAAACTACCAAGCCAAGGTCCCGGCTTCTTCCAAGCCTGCAAGAGAAGGGACCAGTCGGGAAGGTGAAGGAGCAGCCGGCAGCCAGGATTCGACGGTTGTCGTTTTGCAAATGAAGAAGCCAATGATTTGGTTTGTACCAACTGCACGCCTACGTGACCATGTGTTAAAGTTGTTCTTGAATGAGATGTGAGAATATGAAAACATGGTTTTCCTTTTCATGATGAACCTTGATTTGTTCTGTTAACCAAAATTTGGACATCATATGGATTTGATTAATAACCATCATCTAATAGTTAAGTTAATATACCATTTTTTTTTTATGACAATGAAAATAATTCTTTTGAATTTTTCTTCCAAAAATTAAAATGGTAGTAAAAAAGTGATAATCCTGATAGTTCTCTAGGACTGCTCTATATGATTTGGAAGGAATTAGGGACTTTGTTACAAATATCAACTGGACCATCGTGGCAGCCGTAGGAGCTAAATTTGTATTATGTCATTTTACATTATAAAACTTTTTTGATTAAAAAATGAAAGATGAGCCTGATTTTTTTTTTAAATTTAAAAAGACGTTTTTTGATTTTTGAGATCGCATAACTGGCCTGCTTTTCATTTTTACGACGAGTCCGCATAGAAATCCATGCGACTGCAGCACTCTGTCTTTTTCTCACCGCGACGCTTCCTCCTATATAAGATCTGCCCTAACTCGGTAACTCCATCATCTCCCCCGTTTCGATCCGTATTCATTTCTGGTCCCGGCCATTGCCGATTGGGATTCCATGGCGAGCAGCAACCCCGATCTCGAGGACGAGGCAGAGGAGATCGCTGCCGTCGAGGACGAGGATACCGGAGCTCAGATCGCCCCTATCGTCATTCTCGCGGAGGTCGCCGTCACCACCGGCGAGGAGGATGAGGACGTCCTGCTCGATCTGTAAGGCTTTACTTCTCTTGAATCGTTTTTGTGCTTTTTTGATTCGGGATCTTTAGTTTTGACCTGCTTGTTTGTCGTCAGGAAATCTAAGCTTTATCGGTTCGACAAGGAAGGAAACCTGTGGAAGGAGAGGGGCACGGGTAATGTGAAGCTTTTGAAGCACCGGGAGACCGGAAAGGTTCGTTTAGTGATGCGGCAGGACAAGACGCTCAAGATCTGCGCCAACCATCTCGGTGAGTGGTCGATTCTTCTTGGATTTGTTTTTTAGTTCTTGTTGCGCTGGATCTACAATTTTCCTTTTCTCTATTTCAGTTATTCCATCGATGAAGATTCAGGAGCATGCGGGGAATGAGAAGTCGTGCGTGTGGCATGCTGCGGATTTTGCTGATGGGGAATTGAAGGAAGAGATGTTCTGTGTTCGCTTCGGTTCTGTAGGAAGTGAGATCTTTAATTTATCCCGAACAAATAATCCTGTGTTTCATACAAGTTGGATTGGGTGATTAAACTTTAAATGCTTGAAGCTGCTAAATCTTAGTTAAATACACTTCGACTGTATCCATACTCGTACATAGTTATAATTTACATAGTTCGTTTATCAGCTGCATCTTTATTTTGAGATTATGAATAATACAAGGTTAATATTAAGCGTATTCTTTTAGCTTCTAAGCTAGATTTTTTTAAAGAAATATTACACTTGGGGCTCTCTCATGATTAGTTGCAGCATATAACCTAGTTACATTTCTAATGATTAATTTGAATACCAAGCCTATGTTTCAAGTTGATTGAGGTGGAATATAGATATCACCTACGTTTTACTTTGCTTATCAGCCTGCATACCTCTTCCTGTTTGTTTCTAGGCATGCTTGATTCTATTTACTGAGCTTTATGATTTTTTTTTCAATCCTGATTATTTTTGAACTTCCTTCTGATGATAAACCTTATTATTAATCATCATAGACTATGTAGTAAGAATTAACTAGATATTGTACATAAATGTAGTTTAGTCTTCCTAACTTCTATCAGCAACTTTACATGGTTACTTCCCGAGAACTATTCTTGCTGTACCCTTATATTTACTTAAGGAGAGGTAAGAGTGAAGATAAATAAGTGTAGGGAGTAGTTTAATCATGAAGGTGTGTAGAAGTAGAAGTAAAGATAAATAAAGTAGTTTGCGTTTGGGAAAAATAATGTCCCTTCACTCATTTTTGGTCAAATATAATGAAGGTATATAGATGAGGTCGGCAATGAAATTAAGGTATTGGATGGAATTAAATTCTTGCTCCTCTCCTATTCTTTCGTCCACTTGCATCCATCTTTTTTTGCTTTGACAGAATCATAAGGAAGAAAACGATGTCATTTAGGGTCAGTTTCTTGAAGCTATAAGTCAAAGGATGGACCTTGTGTCTCCTGTTTCCTTTTGTCAAATAAAGAAGCAAGATAAATATTTCAAGAGAGATTTGAACATCCACCCTTTGTAACTCTCTGTCAAGTTAGAAAACTAATTTTCAGATGTTAAATATGAAAAAGTAATCCATCCTTTATATATAGATCTTCTAAAGGAGACAACTCAAAGGATAACTTTTATGTCTGTCTGTCCTTTTTTTTCCTTCTTACATATTCACCTTTCTTAATTTACCATTCTTTTTAAAGGAATAGGCCTCATGTGTGTTATTATTTATTGTAGAAGCTTGCTATTCTTTGAATTTGAGCAGAAATAAAATTCGTTTCTTACTTGTTTATTTTATTAGAGTGCTGAGTCTTATCATGTCATTTGAATTAACGTATCCATCATATTTTAGTCTCTATAATAATACGATTTCTTTTCCCTCTCCTTCCTTGTTATCACATTCCTCATCTACTACAGACTGTAGGAACTTCATCGAGATGGTCGAGGGCATCACAGAGTCTCTTCAAAAGAGTGCAGCAGAAGAGAGCAAGGAATCTGCAGATGCTGCTGAACTCTTGCTTAACTTGAGGGTAGATGATAGCAAAGAAACAAAAGCCGCAGAGGTTCTATCTGCTGATGATTCAATCAATCCAGAAGACGCCAAATCAACAACACAAACCAAAGCAGAGGAACAACCCGAGGAGTGATATTCGTCCAGCTTATTAGAAATGTAGTATCTGCTGGCCCCTTTACATGGAGACCTTGCATATGCAGTTCAAATTTTTTTAGGTGTTTGAAGAGGTGGATCGAGGTTGGTGGTCTTCTGGTAAGCATATTTGACATCAGAAAGTGAAGTCTCGATGGAATTTCATTTGCATTCAAATCATGTTTGGTTTCATCATGGAATTTGCCGTTTATATTCTTGTTGCATGATTTCATTACTCCCTTTTACATTACATGGGTCCAGCTTTTTGTTTTTGACTAGGGAAATTGATCGTAATATATTGAATATCGTCGTTTGAACTTGTTTCTGAACCCTATAACTTTTGTGAACTTTTTCTTATTTTCCTTCATATCTTCTAAGTAATTAGGTCCAAATCTTTGATGTTGCGCAATAATTCAAAAGAATTCCTTCCACCTAAACTCCTCCAATCAAAAGGCAAATTATACGTTGCACAATATGGTACATAATATTTTAAAATACGGGAGGTAAAATAAAAAGGTGGTAAAATATGCATTTGTAAAATGCCAATTTCATTAAATTGTTCTAAAATCTAGTAAACTAAACTACTCTTTTATTTTTTACATATTTTATTCCCTGAGCACCTATTTTGTCGGACTAATCTACACTCAATTTTAATTAAATTTAGTATCATTTAATGAAAATAATATATATATATATATATATAAATTTTATATTTAATAGAAGATATATTAGATTTTAAATTTTAGGAGGAATTATAACTCATTTAAAATTTTTTTATATAAGTTTACCTACTGAATTTAGAACAATTTCTATAAATACTAATGTCTAATTATAATGGAATGTTTTTTTTTTTAAAAAATAACAAAAAAAAAAAAAGAAGATATTTCACGTTTCCCTGAGATGGGACGAAGCTTCAAACTTATGGTCGCGAAGCGCCCGCGGTAGCTAGGATCCACAGGGTCTCTCGCTCTCTTCCCAGCCATGGCCATCGCCTCCTTCCATGCTCCCGTCCGAATTTTCTCGCGTCCCTCTTATTCCCCTTCGCCGCCTACCAGGACACCGAACACGAAGCATCTCCTATTTCGCCGCACAACCCACTTAAGAACTCAGAACCAGCGCAGCCCCCGTCAGAAAGCCAAGCACCGGCCTTCGGACACCTTCCAACCTCTCCTCAGCTCGGTCTCACGCCTCCTGGATCGAATTAGGTATTTGTTATGTGCTTCTTCTGGGTTCCTTGGCTCGCCTGCCGAAATTTACGTTAGAAAGCCAAGCATCTCCTCAGCTCGTTTTTGTTTTTGTTTTTTTTTTTCGATTGGTCGAGCGTTCTGAGTTGAGGAATTGATTTTTCTATTGGGGATTCCTAGAGGCGACGATATCAATTTGGAGATACTGGGCATTGCAGTTCCGGCTATGTTGGCGCTTGCTGCTGACCCCATTGCGTTGCTTGTGGACACCGCCTTCGTAGGACATTTGGGTATTGATCTTTTTTTTTTCTTTCAAAATTTACTATCTTTGAGGATCTTGCCATTGTCTGGCAGAAAGCTTGCAGTTTTTCTGGTTTGACTGTTTCATTCATGCATGGATTGCTTCAATTGGAGCATTTTGGCGGAACTTTGATGCCATGTTGCTAATTTATTTAATAATCGTTTCTCTTCTCGCCATGTAAAGTTGTATAACACCTCGATAGGGTCAGCTGAGCTAGCAGCAATTGGTGTCTCAGTCTCGGTTTTCAATCTGGTATCGAAGTTGTTTAACATTCCTTTGCTCAATGTGACTACGTCCTTTGTTGCTGCTCAGCAGGCTCTAGAGCCTCGTCCTGGGGACAAAGATTTTACTGGTGGAATAGGTAGGAGTTTTTATCTCTGTGTGAAAGTAGATGGATAACTTTTGGAATCATATTTTAGTCAAGATTGTAGTTTGTGCACAGGATCTTTGCAACTCGAGCCCAACGGTGAAGTTGATGGAGAGAGCAGGAAGTCTCTTCCATCAGTATCGACTTCTTTGGCTTTGGCTGCTGCAGTTGGGATTTTGGAATCAATCGGTCTAATTTTTGGCTTGAGAACGCTGATGGATTTCATGGGTATAGCTGTTGTATGTACAATCAGGCAATAGTCATTACTCTAGAAATTTCATCATCATTACACAACTGTAGTCAACTAAAGTAAACTCTTGGTCTTTCTTTTCAACTGAATGGGGATTGCATACTGAAAAAAAGTAGAGGAAATATAATTACATTCTTTGTTGTTAAAACATGATTTCCTATATTGATGATTTTGGAACGTAGAAAATTCCCTAAAGGAGAGCCATGGAATTGAAGCTAACTGTTAGAACTGTTGCTAAGAATCTAATAAGTATTTCTGCAATGCAACAAAGGATGGTAGTTGAATGCTTTCTTATGCCTCTATGGAAATTGACACCATCTTATGATTGTTGCAGGATTCACCTATGCGACTACCTGCAGAACAATTTCTTACCCTACGAGCATTTGGTGCTCCTGCAATTGTATTGACACTTGCTGCACAAGGAACATTTCGTGGCTTTAAGGATACAAAAACACCACTATATGCTGTCTGTAAGTATTATGTTTTCGACATTTGATTTTATGTAACTTATGCTTACTTGGTTGTTTCTTTACCAGTGCTACTGAAGATTGCCTAATTCTCCCTCTATCTCATCTTCATCATTAAACTTAGTTTTTCTAGTTATTGTTCACATCTTATTTTGTCGATGCCATATTCATCACTGAGCAACATCTACAATCATCTTGCATATCAGGTGCTGGAAACTTGCTAAATGCAATCCTTGATCCCATTTTGATATTTCTACTTGGTCTAGGCATAGGTGGTGCTGCTATAGCTACAGTTACATCTGAGTATGTATATGCAATATCCCAATATGATATTTTTGGCAAACCAATGAATTCATGGATCTTATTTTGTTACTTCTCCCCTTTTGCATTAATGAAGTCACTTTTATGCTTGGTTCTCTTGAAGGTATTTGATAGCTGGTATTCTCCTCTGGAAGCTGAATGAGAAAGTTATACTATCTGCAAATATAAATGGGGAAGGAATGAGCCAATATCTGAAATCTGGTAGGTTGCCTGAGTCATTTTACTAGCAATAAACAAAGATATGTAAAATGATCTTTTTGAGTGCTTCATAGTAAGGCAAAAAACTAGGATTACTACTATTTTTAAAGTCTGTAGAAGGGAAGCTTGTTATGTGAGGATGAACCAATGCTTTTTTTGCCTCTACCAAAGGCTCCTTAAACACAGCTAAGTACCACCTGAGGCAAAAAATTTCACCCTCTTAACTTGGTTCTTCTCGTGTGTTTATTTCACTTTACCATTCCATATAGTCATCAGTAAGGATACTTAAATTCTATACCCTACTGACATTGTGTTATATTATATGTGAACTTTGATTCTCAAGCTTTTGATCTACCTCAGTATGATTCCGGAATTTGACAATTCTCTGTGTGAAGTGAAAAAAAATGTTTTGAGTCAATTTCACTTATCAAAAGTAGTAATTATTTATTGTGGCAGTAGCATACACATATTTCCATAGCAGAATACAACATGACCAACATGAATAGACTTTCTACTAACGCAAAAATTAAATACTTGTACACTCAAAAGTACGAAAGTGATACAATATGCGTTCCCAGATTCCACAGTATCTTTTATCAGACAAAAATTCCCTATCTCATGTAGATAGCAATAAAATCAACAAAAAATCTTCATGTCACATCTTTGACTCAATCTTTCAAAATCACGAACTTCATGAATTTATGCTTGCTAATATAGGATAGTGTCTGAAAAATAAAGGCTATAAACATATAAAGTAATATAATCTAGTTTCAGAACTATTATTATTTTTAGTTGTGCTAGCATGGTAGGAAACATTTCCAGAAGTCACATCCTGTTCTTTATGCAGTTACAGAATCAAGGTCTCAGATGTCATCAGATGAGTAATATATTCTTATTGAAAGGGCAATAGTTTTAATCCCTATAGAATTATATTGTGTGCTCTAACGTTCTGTTGGAATGTTGAATGAGTCTCCAGAAGTGATATTGCTAACTTGTGATCCCTTGTGATCTTAAATCACCTCCCCAAAAGACAACCAAACACGCTGCAGAATCACTTCCAAAGTGTCATTTTGATCTTTAGAGGATCACAAAATTAAAATGAAATTAGTTGGATTTCTCTCTCTTTTCTTTTATTTTGTTTTTGTTTTCTTAAAGTTGGGATCTTATGGTTCTGAATATTGCATGCTGGACTATTTCTCAAGTTCCATTTCCAAACTGTTGATGATGCCAATTTTGCAAGAATATATCTACTTTGGTTATAAATGCTAAGAGAGCTAAATTAAGACAAACAAGTGTTAGTTGGCAAAATCAGGCATAATTTCTACTATTTATGGGGGCATATTCAGATATCATATATGTATATCCTGAGCAGGAAATTCCACTTTGTATGAGATGAGTTCATGGGTAGAGTGGAAAGCATTATGAGACCCAATTAGGCGATGTCATAAATTCTTTTTCATTTGTTAAATTGTTTTCTATGCTGACAATCTTCACAAACAAGGGATTATGGATTTTCCTTTGGTACCTGCCATTCTAGTCTTATTGTGATTGCTTTAGTTATATATCTATGAATGGCTATAAACCACATAGAACATAAAATCTGAATACTATACATTTTCTTTTAGAGGGATAATACATTTAATGCTATTCTTTTGCAGTTGGCCTCTTAGTTGGAAGAACCATTGCAGTGCTCATAACCATGACAATTTCAACTTCGCTGGCAGCACAAGAAGGTCCAGTTCCCATGGCTGGTCACCAGATATGCCTGCAAGTTTGGTTGGCGGTATCTTTGCTTAATGATGCTTTAGCACTTGCTGGTCAGGTCAAATATCCTAATCAACCTCTTCATTCTTCAGAAATCTAGAAATAGGATCACTCCATTTTCAGCTTATTTATAATATTAAGAAAACGCATAAACTTTTTTCACAGGCTCTGCTTGCAAGTGAATATACCGTGAAGAACTATAAACAAGCTCGTATAATAGTGTACAGGGTTCTACAGGTTTGTACATTGCATTTAGTGGAACACATTTCTATGAAGGCCCATCAGTGCCCATGAGTCCATGATTACTAGTTAAAGCCTAAATCCTTTTAATCATCCTTTGAATCACCAACAGATTGGAACCACAACTGGCATTGCACTGAGTGTGTTGTTGTTCTTTGGATTCGAGCCATTCTCAACTCTATTCACCACCGATTTTGCTGTTCTCCAAATTGCCAGATCTGGTGTTTGGGTATTTTTATTTTTTTTTTGCATAATCGTTAAAACTTAGACACTTTCTTTGTCTCTAATGAATCTTGAAAATTTGCAGTTCGTGACCATATCTCAACCAATCAATGCCCTTGCTTTTGTGATTGACGGGCTCTACTATGGCGTCTCAGACTTTTCATATGCTGCATATTCAATGGTGTGATCTCTTTTACACTCGAACAATAGTATTTTTTCGCTTACCTTCCATTTACCTTAAATATATGCTACGTAGGTGTTCATAGGGTTAATCTCATCTGCGTTCCTTCTTGTGGTTGCTCCTGTATTTGGACTTGCTGGAGTGTGGGCTGGCTTGGTTCTCTTTATGAGTCTAAGAGCCATTGCTGGAATTTGGAGGTAACAAAAACCAATCTACCTCGACATCCATATGTTTGTGACACTAATATCTTCTCTTTCAGATTACAAACCAAAGGTGGCCCATGGAAAATATTATGGTCACATACTGAGATAGGATCCATAAAAGAGTCATGAAATAAACTATCAACAATCTTGACGGTAACTATGCACACCAAATGGAGTATGAAACCAGCATCACTGGACTTAACTTGCAGATGCTCGAAAGTTTCAGTAAGCTCAACAATTCTAACCTGACATCCTGACAATTGCGGTCATCGGGCAAATCATTTCAAAAAAGGCATGGAGAAGTTCAACCCTGTTTGCATCATACACTGGGCTCTATTCTGATCTCATCCTCGATAGCTAACACAGCTTCTGGTCGCCAGAGCTCACAGTGAAGGAAAACTATCAGTTGCCTTCTGCCGCTGCTGTTATTACAGAATACTTCAACACTATTCAACATGAAATAGAATCCATTTTGTTCCAAGATTGTTTTTTTCAAGTGAATGATCTCTTATTTTGTTGTCTACATTTTTCGGAAAAGTTGATCATTGTATTATTTCTTCTACGAGCTTGCAAGCTCTTTGTTCATCCACTGTTATGCTTCCCAGTGTAGTAAAATGGGGAATCCGTCACTCAAGTGGTCCCATACGACCATATATAAGGAGGTAAATCTATGAGGTACATTGAGAAACTACAGTTATTATTGTTCGTTCGACTTTGTTGGGAATCGACCCCTGTTATGCTTTCTAAGATCTATTTATGGAAGTTTATGATATTTTGTTATACCTTAAAGTAAAGAAACAGGTGAATTTTCAAACTGCTCCTCAGAATTTGGAGATTGTTAAAAGGAAAATGCTTCTTATAGTTTTTTTTTTTCATTTTTTCTTTGTTAGATACTTGTAATTTACATAAATTGAGTATCTCAACATGTACAAATCTGCGGCAGAAGATGATAATCCTTACCCCGAGTTCTTCCAAAACTATCCCATGGACCTTAAAAGGGAGATAAATTATGGAGGTATTTGGCCAATAGAGCGGTCCTTTATATGGAGGACATATATAATAGCGAGGTATTCCTATACCGCTAAGGCTTATCGGTAATAATTTACTTAGGTGACAATCTGAATATTCTACTATGGCATTATAAATCAAATTTGCAAAGTTGAGTATCTAAACAATAAACATGTATTCATAAATACTTGTAATTTACAAAGTTGAGTATCTAAATTTAACTTAAATCAAATTTTGTTGTAAAGTTACGTTATAAAACTTTGAGGGGGTAGAATGAAGTATTATGCTGAAGGATCATCTCTGCTGCCGTGCAGGCCGTCAGAGGACGGCAGCGGAAGGCCGGGCGTTGCTCGAGCTGTTCAGAGATTTTTTTTACTGCGTGGATTAGGGTTTCTCTTCAAGATAAGTAAGAAATATTGGATCTTGAGATATTAAGGTATTTCCCCTTTCTCTTCTAGGTTTGTTCCCTTTAATGATTCTTGCTCAATCTTCGGATAAGATTTGTGTTTTTCCTCT
>JBBMJZ010382739.1:0-15876 GCA_037833815.1 Zingiber zerumbet
AATTTTTAATAAATATTTAAATTTATAATTTATATTTATTAAGCTCGTTTAGGCTCGATAAAAGCTCAAATAAGCTCGTGAGCTATGAATATATTTGTTAAATAAAGCTCGAACTCGGCTCGATTATAAACGAGTCAAATCCAAACATTCAAGAATTCAGCTCAGCTCTGCTCGTTACACCCCTAGATCCAGTCAAAATCTAACCGCGATCCGACCTAGGTTCGGTTGGGGTCTGGCTTTGGGCGATCTACCGTTACCCACAGCGAGGCAATGCTATGGAAGAAGATGAAGATGTGAAAAAAAATTAGATTTTAAGAAAAAAAAAATGACATGGACCTGTCACGAGGGTAGGTCCGCAGTCCGCAAATTTTGTTCCACATAGATGATAATAATGTTTTTTTTTTATTTTGAAAATACGTATCATATTTATAAAATTGGTGTTTAGAGATGGTCAGTGATACCTATTGAAAAATATTGTAATTAAAATAACTGAGAGAATAAACAAAATAAATATATTAATTAAATTTTTTTTATATATAATTCAGATATCAAATTCATATAATCCTAGAAATCAGTTCACCCGAAGTTTCTCAATAGGCACACTGGTAAATTAGAAAATATAGATGGATCATGACGAATGACCGGTTCAAATACCACAGACATATAATATATCGTATGAGGATATACCACAGTCTATCCTATTTTTGAAAATCGCACCATGTCGCGGGCAATTGCTCACCAATTTTGATGGATGGTCCTGGCTTTATTAATGAGACAACTTTTTTTGATGTGATTTTTGTCTAAGAATATATGTATTTAAAAAGGAAAAACTAATGATTGGGACAACAAACAAAATTAAATCAATGCGGAGGGCATTTTAATATCCGCCGCATACGTAGAATTTTGAAAATTTTATAGAATTTTTTAAGTAAATATGAGAATGGTTAAATTTGTGTAGTAATATTATTAAAAGAAATATAAATTTATTACTTAGTATAGTCTTGTATTCAATGTGGTATATCGTAACAACACTAAGCCTTTTCCACTGGTAGTATAAGAGCGAGCCCCGCAAGTTTACATATATTTAGGGATTTTTTTTTTGTATGTTTTTTCCCTAAATGACACATTTTAGATTATCAACAAATTCTCACAAAAATTCATAACACAACCTCCGATTCAAATAACAACTAAAAAAAATGAAAACATATAAATATAATTGTCATTGCATATGCATGAGCATCAAAGTTATTTGATGTAATTGATTTTGACATATAATTGGCAATGTATATACACATGGCATTTGACCTCAGCAAAAATAGTCTCCATTCTATCTGTTCCTCATGAGAAAATCCTCCTGATAGATCTTGCGACTACTCGAGATAGTAACCTCCCGGCCAGATCGGAGGGCAGACGAACTAGTTGTTGTTGGGATTCCTCAGGAAGCTACGAAAACACACAAGAGAATACATAACTGCTAGTGACAATTTGCAGGAAGAAACTCGAGATCATTTGCATAGAACAGGAAATACATACTTCCGAGTCATGATACTGATAGCTTCTAGCAGAATATGAGAATAGTAGATGGATTTTTATATCCATGAACACATACAGTTCAGCCAAATCAACCAACACAAAAAAAAAAATGGACATGAAATTCATGAATTATGAACAAGAAATTTACCTCAGGTATGACAGAAAGAAGCGGTAAAATATCCTGCACAGATGTCATTTGATACAGAACGAGAGATACCTCCTCCAAGTCAACATTCTTGTTCTCTTCTCTATTTGCATATTTTACTTCCTGGAAAGAGGATGTCAAGTATTTTTAACATGAATCGAAAAGTAGGAACCTCAAAATACTTATATTTGAATACTAGAAATGATCTGTATGTTAAAACATTGGTTCATACGATGAAATACAATTGATCATGATGATTGGAAATCGTAAAGATATGTTCTTCAGAAAGAATTATTTAACTGTCCAGATACTCAACAGACAAGAGAATTGTCAAGTATGTGAAGCAATGCCATGTGATTCTACAAAAGCCTAATTTTTTTTCACTGCAATGGTTGTCAATTGGAAAGGAGGAACCAATGATGCCCAAGGCAAATCACCTACCTCTACGTGATCCTGAATTACAAAGCACTACAAAACCTGAAAAACTTACAGAATTTGTGTTCTCATTTTTCTGAAGTCTGGATAGGAGTAAGAGAAGGCGACTGAGAGTCCTCAAATTAGCAATATCTTCATCAGCCATTAAGGACGATGAATATGGAACGGAAAGTGGCAGCCTTGCAAAAGCAGCTGATGACACGGAGTCCAGTGTTGCTACGCCGAGAGCATCCAATCCCTACACCAAAACCTGCTTGTCATGATATGCTTGTTCGACAGGATTAAATATCAAGAACTGACGTTTCTTTATGAAAATGGCATTCCAACAATTTGCTTACACGAATGGAAGTCAAAACCATGCTGATGAAAATTTCTTACATATTTGTGCCCACTGTGGTTTGGACATGATATATGAAGCAGTTTTTGTATTAGCTGTGAAGGTCGATACCAACTATGTGGCTTAATGTAAATATACAAATTTAAAATTGGTCATTAGTAGATAAGTTGAAATAAAGACATGCAACTGCTAAAGGAGGCCAATGCTTTATCAACTTTTGGAACTTTTAAAGAGAAAAATTGATTTCACGAGATTTATATGATGAAAATAATTTGGACATGCAACTTGGAAACGTCAAGAGCATTAGTTCTAAATAGGGGTGAACAAAAGTTTGATTAAACCGAATTAATTTACCGAGCTTAACTTAAAAGTTTGGTTCGGTAATTTTGGAATTTTTTTTTTAATTATTGGTTATTTCGGGTAATTCGGTTCATTTTTTAAATTTCTAATTCGGTTCAACTGAATAAACCGATTTTTTCAGCCGAACTGAACTAAACTGCACCACGGTCATGTTAGGTGACACGTATAGGTCGTGTCAGTTGCTAGAACACAAGAGTAAGTTTCAGCAAGACATATAATTATATAATAGAAATAAGAAAATTTAGAAAGCAATGATGGAAACCTACAAGTTGTGCTAGCACAATTAAAAGACTTCCTAGCGTGATTATGTTCATTCATTCATGATTTCAGTCACAATTAATTTTGCACATCCAATCAAGAAGAAGCTTTGAAAAGACGCTTTCCACTAAGTCTATGTGATTGTGCTAGATTGTAAACGAGCCAAGCCGAGTCAAGCTTTATGGTATTCAAGTTTGTTTGATAAGGTAATCAAACCAGGCCGAGCTTAAAATGAACCACCATATTAAAATGATTGTTCAAACTTGGTTTCTTTTTTATAAGCTTGAACTTGATTCGTTTAGATGTTATCGAGCTCTCAAATCAAACTTATTTGATTATTTGAAACTTTTGTTGGTACAATCAGTCTCCAGGGTTTCGAAATTTGATAATGTACCTAAGACTGGTCAGTTTGACCAAGGGCTGATCTAAACAGAACCTGATATTTGGAAGAGAGAAGTAAAGTCAGGACTAGATGACTAGCAAAGGAAAGCCCTAACCAAAGATTAGGCATGTGAGAAGTCTAACTAGTCCTAACGGGAAGTTAGACAAAGTCTTGGTTGGAGGGATTGGGCAAAAAGTCTTGGCAGATCGAGGGCATCGGGCCAAAAGTCCTAGAGGTCAAGGACACCAAGCAGAAACTCTAGATAGATTGAGTACCGGAGGTCTAGCAAAAAGTCTCTTGGGTAAAAATCAAGCTGAGCAAAAGTCCAAGTGAATCTGGAGGATTGAAGGCTTGGCAAGGTAAAATCCTAAGGAGCCCCCGACAGCATCGATCCTACAACTTTTACATTTTAAGCTTGTTTAGTTGATTATTGATTATTGAGCTTAATAATACAAATTTGTTTATTCATTTTGAAAGTTTCTTTGTTTGTTTAGTATGTATGTTGATAAGAGTTTTATTGATGAACATTATTCACAAACGTTGTTCACAAAGCTTGTTCATTTAGTTTAACAAGTTATTCAAGCTTGACTTTTACCAAACCGAACACTAAGCTTGTTCACGAACGTTCAGTTCATGTACGGCCCTAACCATAGATTGGGCAACTGTTAATGACTAATGGTGGTAAAAAGGTGATAACACGCACTCAAGCACCTCTCATAGTCCGTCTCCAGGTTATGTGAAGGGAGGTAAATCACGGATGGCTACTAGCTCGAGCAATAACCAATACATGGGGGAGGGCAGGAACATGACTACTAACCAGGAATTGACCCCTAGACCGCTTGGTGGTAACACCCCATGCACAAGCCAACTTCCCATCCCGAGGGGACACCATTAATGACTAATGAGAATATGACAACAGGATGCAGAATAAAATCAATAAATATATATTATGCACCTTAGCAAATTCTTGAATAAGTATTTCCCTTAAAAATGCACCCTGCAGATGGAAAAGAAACTGACCATTAATAGGCTGAGTAAGGTAGGCTTTCAACAATCAGGAAAATTAAATAACACAAATTTGCAAATATTTTGTCACCTTTTCAGTCAATGTAAATGAAAGAACTTGCTTTATTACTCTCCTTGAACCATTTCCCTCCGGTTCTTTCCTAACCAGTGATTCTTCTGTCTTTGCCCGAAGTGACTGGCAAATATTTTACAGGATAAGATACAGCAAATAGATCATCATCATCTAAAAGTGTACAAGGAAAGTTGTGATGCTTTTCCAAAAAAAAAAAGAATTGGCTAATAACTAATTATCATGATAAAATCACAAGAATTTCAAGCACAGTATTACAGAGCACGTGTGATCAAGAAGCAAAAGGATCTAGATACATACCTTCACTTCATCAATATGACCTTAGTTTTATTTTTTCATTCTCTATAGGTTTTATGTAACAGAATTACTTGATGGAATAGAATTCAGCCTCTATGAACTTAACCTTCCATTCTAATGAAATATATTTTTCTTGTATCACTATCACCTTGATGTGATGTAGCCAAATCGTTGAAGGATAACTAGATAACATAGCAACAAGAAAAGGTATGTAAAGACAAGCCTGAATTATCATTTAGAAAAAAACAACTGCTTGTTTAAATGAAATTTACGAAAATGACAAGCAGTTATGTCAGTGGAAACATACTGCAAAAGTCTCACTTTTACATTCAATCACTCAAGTCAGAAGCTTTTGTTGACCTTAGCTCACAGTTTACCCTTCAAGATTTGCCTCAAAACATTAAAGGTTCGACAATCCTAGAACTTTGGAATACACTAAGTATGGATCAATAAATATTTGGGAGGCAGAGAATGGAACCATATAAGGATTAAGGATCATACATTCTTCTATGGGAAAAACAAAAAGCTTCCATGGTAGTGAATTTTCATCGCAACACACCAAGATGCAACAGTAATATGTTAAGAACATAAGTGCGCTATATGATACAACTGTATTAAGAGAATATCGAAGTTGTCAAAGTAGACAACTATGAGAAGCCAATACATATGCCTATGCACTTCCGAAATCATCCATTCATCATGAGTAAAATATGAGAGGTGTAATGAATAAGAAGCCAGTCTTTTCTGTATCAGTAATTAAAAATGTTTGTTACTAATTATAGTTAAGAAGAGCCTTCAAGGAAAAAGAAATACAACCTCAGTGAGTAATGATTCTAGACGATCAATCCTGAAATTTCCTTCCTGATACAAGGAATAGAACAACATTGTCAGCATCAAGTAAAAGTGACTTTATAGTCAGCTTATAAGAGTGTTAATGTGGTAATGAGACTCATAAACCAGACTGTAGCAAACTGCAATTTATGAACAATATCTGCAAAATTCTGCTTAATATGAAATATAATGAGACAATGTGAAAAAAGTTGAATATGATAAACCTTATACAGAAGAGTTTGCAATGTAGATTGAAGCTGAGGTGAGCTATCAGTCAGAACCTTTCTTGCAATCCAAGGATATGAACTACTCAAAACTTTATAGTTTGGGTCAAAACTGATCGCAATGCCCTCCAAGACAGCAAGACTGAGAAAGAAAGAAAAAGATTGGATAATGACAAGAAATAACATCCTTTATCAAAAAAGTTAAGCAACCAGAGTCCTTCATGTGGTTACCTTCTAATAACAAGAGAAAAATAAGATGGTATCTGAAACTTAAATTTGTACCTGAACAAACAAAAAGAAAAGCTTTAATGTGGGACGGTAGATAGTAGAGATTTTCGTGATAAAAAGCATGATGTAATACTATCAACAGTTTAATAGAGTTACCATACAAAGAATATAGCAAGAAGCTAGAAAATTGCAACTTTAACATATAGAGCATACCACAATTTAAAATATTCTTTGGTGCTGATTGGCACGGATAGAATTTACCTTTTTCACCCACTGACCAACAAGTAATAACACTTGAGACAGTGATTTCAACTGTCATATGGCACCCAAGACTGATTTCAGCTGTCATATGACATCCAAGACAGCAATTTCACCTATCAGCTTCATCATGCTGCCAGCTCAAGAGGTGATAACACCACCGGCTTGAGGCGGTTGCCAATCATGAATGCCACTCGATGGCACTCGATGACACAACTTCAACTTTTAACTGATTCGGTATCCAATTAAGCAATAAAACAACTCCAGTTTTCAACAAAACAGCTCCAAACTACTCTAAATCAGGACAGCTTCATCACAGTGGCATCTAATTCAGCAATGGGCAATAGAACAACTGCAATTCGATCAAATAGGGTTTTCAAGTAAGTCCTCTTCTCCCCTCTCCTCTTATCTTCTTCCCCTCCTAATCGTCTCTTATTCTTTTTCCTCTTCCTTCAACACTGGCATTCTTCCTCTTCTACTTTCCCTTCTCCTTGTCACACCTCCAACACCATCTCAAGTTGTCTGAGAACTAAAACCCTAGCTTGGCTCGAGATTTCAAATCCTGGAGCAGACAACCACAAGAGCATTTGCCAATGAACTAGTTAGGCTAATATAACCATAGAAAGTATAAACTATACAATCACTTATTAATAGTAATAATATTAAAATCCATATCCTTGTTTCAGTTACTTTATTTAGCATCAACCTGCATTGATAAGTTTGAAGTTTGGACAAATTAGCACATCCATATATTAGATTATATTAATAAGAAAAATATCACCATCCACAACCACAAATCAAAAAACCTTATAATGATTATTATGTCACTCCAAACTGAATTATGACGGATGAAGAAATGTTCTAGTAAAAATCAATCAGTTATGGTTAGAGTGAGAAATACATACTTGCAATTTCTAAACACTTTCAGAATGATTGCAAGCAAAGTGACCATGTATAATTATACATTATTGAGATTCACTAAAATAGAAAATGCAGCAAATCTCATAAAACCTACATATATAGAAATAAGTAGATGATATCTTGCAGCTTGTGGCGTTGCTGCAATAAGTAGATGATATATTAAGACCATTTTCACTCCAGAGAGTACTTGACATATTATCGCCTGAATAAAGAGGAACTGCCAAATTCAAACTAGAAGCTGTCATTATAAGTTCTAAGATGTACTCACGAGATTCTTTTCACTTTTGAGAAAAAGAATGGGAAAAAACAATATGTTAAACTATGAAATATACAAGCCATAAAACTTTACTCAATATCAACATACATGGTCTGTCCAAGATTTCCAGACAAATCACCAAAACTTATATTTCTAACTCCTTTGTTCACAGCATTTTGAAAAACACCTGCAAATCAGTTTCTAGATTAGCATGTATTTTTTTTAAAAAAAAAAGAAAGTTAGTGTTTATTAGCTGAGATGATAAAGAACCTGTCAATGCCTTTGCAACTTCATCCTTTTGTGCAGTCGGAGGAAGGAGACTGTTAACATATACACAAAAGTCCAGTCTAAGATCCAACAAAACAAGTAGGATAAAAATGCTTCTCCTCAAGCTTTCATGAGAACTTCTATGAATGTACATTGGGTTCAAATAAATCTACCATTGCTCAGATGCATCTCTTTACCTTATCTTACCTTTAGCAAAACCATGCACAGATGCATATGGACAATATTACAATGCAAATAACATGTGGCACAAACCAAGTGCATAATATTCTCATTCTTGGGAAAACAAAATAATGTCAGTTTCAGACAGCATAAGCAATTTCATACTGACTAATTATGTTCATTAGGCATTCTTAACTACTTCCATACAACAAAGATTCACTATATGTTTTGCCTTACCCAAGAATAACAAAATCATTTGATAAAGCATCAAAATCACGATTAACCAGGTGAAGGCATGCTTGAATGAATCCATCTTGAAGTTCTTGCTTAAATTCACCCATCATCCCAAAATCTAGAATACCAAAAACATGCACTTATCAGTATCATAATTGCAAGTACTAGAGCATGCACTCAAGTTATAGGATTGAATTTCTCTATGCATGTCCCAAGTGATATAATGTGGGTCTAGCATACCTAAATAGGCTAGTTTTCCATCAGATGTTCGCAGGAGATTTCCAGGATGTGGATCTGCATGATAAAATCCATGTTCTAAAAGTTAGGAGAGCGAACAATACACTCCTACCTGTAATTATAAGGCGATGATATCCCATTGGTAGTAAATGTCAATAAGAAAATAAAAATCAGGAATTAGTCAAATGAATGTAACAAATAAAATTAATTCTAGATTTCTACCTCCACAAGATAGAGATCTTTGCTGTCAGATAACTTCCTCCCCTATAAATTAGACAACTAAAGAAAAATGAGCATGCTTTCTTGTATAAATCTATAATTATAAAGAAGGAAATATTAGAGGGTAACCTCCACCCATTCCATGACAAGGACTCTGCGGCTAGTTTGTTCTAAATACATTTCTGGTACAACAACATCCTGTAGTCCTCCAAAGAGTTTCCTAGTTCAGCATTTGCACAGAAACCTTGTAATTAGCTTAAATAAATGGACTCAGGTTTTGGTGATAAAGACATCTTGAAAGTATGAATGCACAACCTTGATATTACATTTCCCTGTTTTAATTGTTGTATCTTAGTTAGACAGAATTTTAGCATCTAAAGGGACCATTGAATCTATAATCTAAAACAAGTGTTTTATATTCATTTGTTTTAGAAAATCTATCACAAGTTTCTTTAGAACTGAGATAAAGTAGAATATATGATATGACTAAATTATCTTAGCTTTTAACCTGAACTTCAGTCCATTCATTGCTTCAGCACGGTAATCCATCTCTTGCATCAAATTGATTTACCTGTATTCAATGAGAAGAACAAGCATATGCTCATGTTTGTGTTTGCCTCTATGAATTGAAACTCAGATGCACAAACATCAAAATTAACCATGAAAATAAAAAAAGTGTATGCTCTTCTAAAAGAATTATGAAAGAAGGAAAAAAGGAAAAACCCTATTCTCGGGGAAAAAAATCATGAATGTTCAAGGAATTAAAAATAACAATCTGAAGAATAAAATTGTATTAAGAGGCAAAGAAAGATCGAACACTGTTAGTATGGCCAAAGAAATTACATTAGAAGAGTTCTACGAAGAGTCAACTGTATATTGAAAATTTGAAATATCATTGTATACCAAAGCTGAAACTATAGCAAACAGTCAGATGATAGAACAAAATAAAATATAACATACTAGAAGCTTACAGTTATCTTGAAATGAAGTGTTTTGGTTTGTGGAAAATTTCCAATTTTTTATGTTTTAAAATTTCTATTTCTCACAAAATAATTGGAAATTTAAAACAGCAAAAAAAAACATTTGCCATCAAATTTTTTTTTACACCACTGTGTATTAAAAAATACTTTTTATACAAAAGATGAATACTCTTCTCAAAAATAAGAAAAGAAAATATGAAACTATAAGAATTTTGAAACTGTTTCCGACTTTCCATTACCAAGCAAGACAATGTTTTAGAAAAATGTCAGACCTAAGAACTGCCCAACTCGCTCAGTATGGGCAAGTAAAAACAAGAATCATTGCTATTTTTCTATCCATTTATTAATGCTGAATTCCCAACAGAACTAAGTACCATTAATTGATATTCAACTATTAAACCTTAATTCTCATCTCAATATCATAGTTCTGATAAATAATCACCCAAAGATTATCCATCCTTGAGGCACAAAGATGTAAACAACTATAGAGATATTTTACATACCCGAAATAAGCTCGATGCCCATTCATCAAGCACTGCCTGCAAACAAAATGCTTAAGTATTTATTATCAGAATAGAAGCAGCAAATTCATTAGTCATTGGACTTCTTTAACAACTATAGATTGTTGAACTACCTGAAGGTCAGTATTCAGTTTGGCAGCTCTCCGAACAACCCCTGCAATATAGCGCAGGATAAAGATATCTAATGCAATTGCTGCTTGAACTCCAGGTCTTTGCACTTTCACAGCAACAAGTTTCCTAGAAGAACGAAGTCTGGCCTGATATACCTGCCATTTATTGTAATAAAATGTTTAGTTGGTTATGCCTTGAATTTTCCATTTTATTAACTAAGATATAAAAAAAGGGCAGTAAAAACCTGCCCGAGGGATGCTGCAGCAATAGGCTCAGGTGAAATCTCTGAGAAAAGCATATCTATCGGTTGTCCAAGCTCTTCCTCTATCATACTAAAGGCAATCTCAGTTGAGAAGGAAGCAATCCGATCTTGCAACAATGAAAGCTCATCTAAGTATGCAGGTGGAATCACATCCTAAGGAAAAAAAAATCACATAAACATTAGAGAAGAAAACACGAAAAATCTGCATCCTAACATTGATTAACCTTAAACTGTTTCTGTTTCTGTTTAAAACAGGATCACATCCATGCCGCATACTAGAGAACCCCCATGTACACGATAGCAGGATTAGAATATTTCCAAAAGGTACTTTATCATGAATACACAATATTGACTAATTACTTGCACTTTACCACCCTATATTGCATAAAGTACAAGCTCTTATCACTCAATTTCTAGATATTTCATAAGGTAAAGTTAGTGCTTAAGAAGCAAATATGGTTATTCTTTTAGTTTTCACCTCCTTATCATATGATCTATTTGTTAGTTAGTTGAGAACCCTAAGAAAGGATCACCAGAGGGGGAGGGGATGAATAGCGCACTTGCAAATAAAAATTATTCTCTTACCATGGTTTCAATAAGGGCAAACACACATTAGTATAAGATAGATAAACATGCAAATACAAACATACCAAGAGACAAGCAGTTTTACGTAGTTCACAACCCCTAGGTTGCTAGTACATAGCCTATGCACACACTGTCTACTAACTTTCTCCCCTTCGGTAAAATGTTGAAGATGGAGAAACCTCTTAGTACATTGGTGGAGTAAAAACAATACAAGCTTAAAGAGGAACAACGTAAATCTCTTATTTTGTGTGTTAGTGAGTTGCCTCAAGCCTCTGATTCATTTTATAGCCTCCATCTTGAATTACAGAGTTTGTTGACATGTCAAGTTTTCGTCGACTGGAAGGCCTTCCGGTCAACCGGATGATGTTGACTCATTTTGTTGGTTTCATCCACGAATAGGTCTCATTTATCCGATGTCATTGATGTGGCAGCCTTCCAGTCTACTAATCCTAATTGTGATCTCCAACTGCCTCGTCCAGATCTGACCTGGATCACATTCCACGTGTACTTTTAGTGATTCATTTTTGGTTGCTCGAATCTCCCGTATAAAGATAGTATTTTATCTTGTGCATCGGTCGATCAATTTCACTTCTAGTCAACCAGAATTTTGATAGCTTGGAATACTATTTGGGTCGCTTGGAACTCTGACTCTAGTCCACTAAGACCAATCCGCCTAAGTTGAGTTTTACCTTCCTCCAAGTACACATTCACTCAACTTATCTTACAATAGTTTCCCTAGGCATCCTTCCACCCAACTTCTTGTCCCTCGGATGCATCGAGCCCTCTAGCTCACTCCTCGTGCTTCCTTCTCGCTCCATCAATATACTCTTCCGCCAAACCTCTCGTCCCTTGGATGCACTAAGACCATCAGCTCCTTTCCTATGTCATCTTTTTTGCATGCTTGCGTCTTCTACTCTAGGCACATTTGTCTTTGAAATTCCTAGTCCCTCGAGTGTCTCATGCCACCCTTTTCCGTAAAGCAACGGACCTTGAGTCATTGAGTGTTCTTGTGTGTTCTCCTAAGTCCCTATGCACTTAAACACATAGATAACAAGGCAAGGCCTAACTTAAACCTTCTTACCCAAGTATCAAAATCATGGTTAAACCACTTGGGGTACTAACACTATTAATTTGAAACACAAATACAATAGAGCACTTGTATACCTCTGCTATTAGAAACTAATATGAAAGGTTGAAAGATGTTTGAATACATAAGATATCATTAGAAAATTTTGATTTTTTTAGTTGTAAGCATGCAACCTTTACTAAAAGTAAATTTTTTGTGATAATTGTTGGGTAAGACCAAGAATACATAGGAAAAAGATATGTATAACAAGATAATCAAGATATTGTATAAAGTTCTGACACACAAATTCATGAAAATGCAAACTACAGCAATTCAAGCATGACATGGAAATCTGATATCATTGTTGCTAATTGATCATTTTGTTATCATATGTCTAGTGGTTAAGATTCATAAACATTGCAATATCATATAATTGTGGATGAGAGGCAACTGGATTTCTGGTCTGTAGATGATAAATTGCTATTGATAAGAAGGCAAATGATTCTGGATAAAATTATGAAATAAGCAAGTGATGACATATGTAAGGTAGAAGAAGGTCAAACTTACTGGTCTTGATGACACAGCTTGAGCAATTTTAACGAATGCCTGCAGTTTGATTGGATAAGTAAATAAAGCTCAGCTCCATTGGGATATAAACTCATAAACAATAGTTGGAAAATATACAATAACTAAGTTTATATACAGAAGATAGTATCATCCGAACAAAAGCAATAACGCCCGATAATCATTTGGTAAGAAAAAATCATGACATTTGACAAGGAACCCAAAAGCAAGCATTCTTTAAAAAAAAAGTATTATTATTCAACCAATAGCTGAGTTGTGGCATTAAGATTCTAGTACTATTACTATAAAGATATAAGATAAAAAGTTGATGATTGAAATAGAGGAGCAATCTTAGAGTCCGTTTACTTGGATAGAAAATATGAGGGTAAGAGGGGAAAGTGGCATAAAAGGTAATATATAATAGAGATGTAAATTTGTCATTCTTTCTCTCCTCCCTTCTTCCTTTCAGCTCAAGCAAATGGACCCTTAGTGTCATCGTTGTGTTACCCTTAGATTAAGAGAAATTTTCACAATTCCAGAATAAGATATGGCACACTTTATAAGTCCAAGTGTTGGACAATAAGAAAATAACATCTTCAAAAATTTGAAGTGGTATATATGAGAATGCAAAGATGGATATGTGAGATTAGTATATTAAAATTTAAAAAATAATAATTAAGAGCTATTAAATATAGCTCCAGTGAATGATAAAAAAAATAAAATATAATGAAATTAACATGTTCAAAGGTCATGTTACCTTGATAACATAACAATTAGAAAATAAGGGATTATACATAACTTTACACATATTAATGGTAGCTGCTAGGACTTTTTTCCCTCTCTGCATTTAGGTAGCAAAGGATTTTAATGAGTTGTGCAAAGGGATTAAGTTAGATTTGTGGTTTTATCTAACTTGTGTGTTAAGTTGCGTAGAACCTACTATGTATACAAGTTGACTAATGGTCCAATACCCCAAGTTTAATCTGATTGGTAATTGAATTAATCTACTGGTGGCTAAGGATCAGTCTACTAATGGCTCAGATCTTGAGAAGCAAACAGAAGGTTTTCAAGTTGACTGGTCGAGATCCCTTGGAAGAGAACAGAAGGTTCTCACTAATTAGTCAAATGATGCTACCGTGACTTATTCAAATGCAGCCGAAGATGAAATTTTCAATGGCATAATTTGGATAATATTTAGTGGATTAGTCGACTGGTGGCTGTCACATCAATATACAACATGATTCGAAGTAAGGGTTACAAAAGAGACTCAAGGGCTGCAAGACAACACATAAAACCAGTGCAAACAATACCAAAATTTTGTCTCTACAAAGAACTTTATTGTAAACCTTGTTTCAGTTTTTCTTTTATGTAATGTTGATAATTGTAAAATTTCTTCACCTCCAGTTAAGCTTAATTGAAGGGGAACAAGATAGTCAATTTTAGGGTTGATCCACCTAATGGATGATATGCCATGGACGTAGCAATTCTAGGAAATCGTGAACCATGTTAAATCAAGAAGTCTACTCGGGTAATTTTTCTATTTGTATTCTTTTATTTCCATTGCATCTGTATATATTTGTAGCATAACCACACAGAAAAAAAGTGGTATTCTCACATTATCTGCATATTATCATTCATGCATACGTGAATAATATACCATTATTTAGCAAATATACATAGTTGTAACATGCATGAATGCATTGTATTAATACAAGAGTATCATATCAGACATTTTTGTAAATTAGAGTGGTGATTAAACAATTTAAACTTGTAAATGCAACAAACTCAAATGCTAATTGTCATGGGAACATCATCAAAATATTTTTATCAATATACTTCTAAACTTCTAAAAAAATAGGTATAAATTGAACAAGAACAGGAAAGAAAGTGTGGCTACCTCCTAGGATTTTATATTTTTATATAGTCAAAAGTTCATATTTGGAAGTGAATGTTAGTCCCTAGAGGAAGAGAGCAATAAATTGTGGTGATCTAAAATGGAATTGACCCCTCGTTCAAACTATTTACAAAGCAGGGTGACCCAACCAATTTCCAAATATCAAATTTTCAAAGCCTTGGAGGATTACCCATACCCTATATTAAGGTTGCGAGAACCTAAAATATTTTTGGGGTAAAATACAAATAATTGCAGAAGTCTTGTGGCAAAAAGGACTTGACAAATAACTTAATAAAATGAGGACATTACAACTAAAATTTTGTCCAATTCAATGATTAATTTAGAAGTGGTATTCAAATTTAGCTAATTCAACCAACGTTTGCCCAAGATTGAGGTTTAAAAAAAAGGAAAATAAATAAAGGAGCCAAATAAGATTAGGTTTATCTTTTTGGGTTATTGGCAGGGAATAACAACGTAAATTTCAAAGTATCACATGGACTGTTAGAAGTATTCACATTCAGGTGATATCTCTCTCTCTCTCTCTCTCTCTCTCTCTCTCTCACACACATACATTATTCAATTGTAGTAGATTATAACTGTTGGTATGTTGACTTCGGGTAACTCCTGGAGTATGCAAACTGATCGTCGAGGCTAGTGTTCGACACTATCTCCGTAAACGATATTGCTCCGCTACAGTGCTTAACTGATTGTTGCAATTCGTTCCCAAGATACAACGACGAACGTCTCGGAATCATAGCACTCCGACTTCCTTGGGCTGGATCGATCTAGATCATCCATTCTGAAGGGTTGTAACCCTTCACCAAGCCCACTTCAATCTCATCCATCAGATCTGAGGAGTTGTGACCCTCAGATCCCGCCTATTGTCATCAGCCATCGGATCTGGATCCATTGATTCGATGCTTCAGATCAAGTCTCATCCCAAGCCGTCAGATCGTTACTCTTTGCGATCCAACGCTCTAGATCGCATCACAAGCGATCCATCATACCTCTTTGATCACCGTTGATCAACGGCTGCCATCCATTCCCCAATCAACTGTCCAGTCATCTCCCTTTGCCCACGAGGATGCCACATAGGCACTGCCATGTCAGGTACGAGCCTGACACGTCACCCGAGTGCCACGTAGGCACTGCAATGTCACCTGGAGCATAAATTTAAGCTCCTCAATGCTCCTCG
>JBBMJZ010382753.1:0-15874 GCA_037833815.1 Zingiber zerumbet
GGCCTCCGCAAGCGGATCTCCTCCTTCTCCGTCAAGATCCATCCCCTCTCCGCCGACTGGGCCTCCTTCCGCCGCTGCAAGTCCTCGCCCTCCTTCGGCGAGCTCGCCGGCGCCGTCGGCCCGCTCCGCCGCTGGTGGGGCCAGTGCTGGGGTTGGATCCTATCGCGGAAGCCGGTGTTCGCGGAGGACATCGAGATGAACGAGGAGGAGACCGCGATGCTGGGCTTCCAGCTCAAGGGCAGCTGGCGCCACCTCTTCTACCGGGTCCGCTCCGAGATCCGGAAGCTGATCCGCTCCGACTGTCTCCCCACCTCGCTCCCGCAAGGCTTCAGGTACGATTCCTTCAGCTACGCCCAAAATTTCGACGACTCCACCGACCGCACACCACGCTGAACTCCACCTATTCGATCGATCCCAATTCCAAGCACCTATACGCGTTGTTATTGTTTGATTATTAATCCTATTCTTGTCCGTAAGCTTTCATTCTTTGTTGCCATCATTTAAGTTCTTTACATATGCCTCTCTCTCTCTCTCTCTCTCTCACCAAAATGAGAGAGCAAGTGAATTAAATCAGTTCCTTGTGCAATTGTGGCTATATAATTTGTGGATGCTCGTTTTATTTTTTTTCCTGAAGCTCTTAAGTCAATTATTATACCGCTAAAATAACGACGTGATCGTGACAACACGTAACGTAACATGCCACCGACACGTTACGAAACGTGGACTGATTAATTCAAACCATGGGAGTGCATTAAATTTAAACGGATCATCATGTTTGTTGATTCGTCATTTTTTTGGGTCATAGTTTAATTCATAAACTCATAGGTGATGTGCTCGTCGAGCAGTCCTTGTTTTGTTTGTAAAATGTGCGGAGATTCTCCTGGCCGTAGTAGGGTTGCTGGCTTGGAGCTGTCTCGCCAGCTGATGTTCCAGCCATAAAACACTCACTTTGTTTGAAAGTCATATAGAGATGGCAATTTATGCAAAACAAAAACAAACAAACATATTTTTTTTATAAAAATATATTTTTTTAAGTTATTCTCAATTAACATGTTCTAATATTAAATATGTTTGCTAATCGATATGATCATTTTGCTTAATTAGGACTTGACCTCAACTCATGTTCAACTTAAAACATGCATACTCCATTGATCCATGTATGCTACACGTTATACCAACAAGCACCACGTCGAAGAATTATGATATAGCCATATATAACTCTTTAATTAACTAAAGATCCTCTTATTACGATCACACTTCATGTGCCTGAAAAGGATCAAACAAGGAAAGCTCACCAGCACAAAAAAGCTCATGCAGCGTTAGGATCCAAAGGGAAGAAAAGAAAGATCCGTGGCCAATCGACTTCCGTTGGAGCAGAGGAACCAAAGCAAAAACAGAGTCAGAGTATCTACCAAAGTTAAGTTAAGACGAGACAGGGAAAAGCATGCAGTCATGGCATTGAGCAGTAATTAAATCGAGGTTAAGGATACTGAGGAGGAGACGCTCCCACCAGTCGAGCATGTAGAGCCCCACTGTCACGTTGTAGAGGTGCAGCTTTCTGCTCGCCCAGTTCATGCTTTGGGGCTAACGGCCGGCGATATTGCGAGAGGAGAAGATGGAGAGAAGGGGGGAGCTGGATGGGCGTGTATATATAGTGCAGTGAGGGGAGGAGGGGAGGAGGGGCGGAGGTCAAATTTGAGTGCGGAGTTAGGAGGAAGATGGCCGGCGGAGGTTGCTGTTGGAGAGGAAACCGATGCCGTAAGAGAGATGTTGCGAGGCTTCCAAGGTTTGACGATTACTAGGGATTAGTTTATTAGAATTTGGATTTTCTCGAGGGTGATTTATCGAAAATATTTAAATCCATACTGATTGTGCCAGATCTTTAATATAATATAAAAAAAAACAAAAGGATGAAACAAATGGTGATTAAATTCCTGAGCAAAATTCAAAGCTACTCCCACATTTCTCTTAATTTTGACATCTGATAATTGAATCTTCGATAATTTTTTTTTAAATAGATTGTTAATCAAAAACATTTAACTGATGAACTGTTTATTAATTACTATAATTATATTTTTTGATTTATTAATTATTTTATAATTTAAAAATAATATGTTCAAAGAAAAAATCTCAATGAAATAAATAGACACATAAAATGATGGGATTCATAAAAAATAAAATGACGGATCATGAATATTTATGTCTATCCTTGAATATTTTATTAAAATTTTTCTTTAAATATATCATAGCTCTTTATAATTAATTAACATAAATTAGATGTCTAATGTCAATTAAAAAATAAATAATAAAATAAGTACGCCCACATTTGATAGAGTACTCCATTCATTTTTTATTTTAAAATAATTTTATTCTTACTGTCATAGCAGCTACAATTAATATTCGGATTAAATACTATGTTTCATTTTGATCAAATTCATAGATTAAAATATTTTTAATTAACTTAGTCAAAATTATTTATATTTTATTAAATTATTTTAACGGGATCAAAATCACTTTAAATTTTTTTAACAGCTAATTAATAAGTAATATTACACTGTTAATGTGCTATAGTAGTATATTAGTGTAATGGCTACTTAAAAATGATAAACTCTGGTATTAATTTAGTGATAATTTGAATGCCCTATCGTATTAACATAGCTACGGAGACCGTGTAATGTAATAGCTATTTGGATTGTTCTATTATTATTATTATTATTATTATAAGTAGTTGCTGTCATTGTTGTAAAAATTTAAAAATAATTGTAATCAAATTAAAATTTTTTTTGACTAAGTTAATAAAAAATAATATAATATTATTTTATGTATAATAATTTTGATTAAAGTGAGGTATTATTTATTACAATAATATTAAAGTAAAGATATTTTTAGAATAAAATAAATGATGAGATACTCATTTGATATTGAAATGAGTATTTTATTTTTTTACTTTGAAAGTAATAATTTGGTCTTATAAAAATTTATATAATCTGAGAAATACCAAGTGGTCTGATAACCATAGTTAATTTTTTTAGAATTAATCTTTGTTGGGAATTGACCTTAGATGTTCCGGTTGGTGTCACTATTACCTTGTTACTTGCGTTGTGCAAAGACGTATTTTTTGTGATAAAAGATGATGATAAAAAATCAGTAAATCTGAATGGTCAGAATTTGACTGGCCATAATTTAAATATAAAATATTTTATTATTACATGCAAGCTTTATTATTACATGTAATTTTAATTAATGTACATCAATTAAAAAAATAAATGGTCATGATGATTCAAGACATTTCAAATTTTAGTAACAACTTTCAAGATTAATATATTTTTATTGGGAATAAATTATATATAAATTTATATATCAGTGAAAAGCCACGAATGTCTTGTTTTCAACAAAAAGAAAGGTGACCATTTTGATCAAGGCCTGTTAGGCTGAAGATATTAATGGGGAAGGATATATTGTTCGGGAATGATATATTGCTCCAGAAAAACATATTACTTAAGAAAAAGTATTTAAGGAAGAATATATTACTGGGAAAGACAAATTACTTCAGAATTACAAAGAGCCAATCTACATGTTTGATATTCTTGGTGTTCTCCTAGATATTTGAAAAGGTTCATGAGCCTTTAATATCTCTGTATATTTTTTCATGATTAAACCCACTTTTATTCTTAAGGTTTAGGAAATGTATATCTAGTTTAATAAGACCTTAGGAAATATAAACCACATTTAATATATTTTGACTTGGAGGGTTGTTTTATATCTCGGGTATAAAGACTATCATTGATATTGTTTGGAGACAACGATTGTTTTTGGGATTAAAATATATTTAAACGTTTAAGTTTACTGAAGATTTATCTTCTTGATTATCTCTTTATACTCTTGATGGATTTCCTAAAATGGTGAGTGATCCTGTCCGGAATCTAAGTTAGACGAAGGCTGGGCGAAATGGCGTTGATGTTGACGGAGAGGCGACTTTGACGCACCCTACGTATGCACGTCGGAAAGGAGAACCCACACATGGAATCACCACTCAAACTCTGCACACACTCAAACAATCACTCAGAGCGTTAGAGACAAGAAACCAGGGAAAAAGTCTCCGGTACAGGCCCTCCGACGCTGGAAGAACACTGTACGATGGAAAAAAAAACGGTTGAAAACGAGTGCGTATGTGTGCATACCTGGTTAAGGAATAGGACCTCTCTTTTTATATGACGCTGCATACCTTTAAAGCATGACTGTTGTCAGAGAATGTCGGGTGTCAGGGTCTATCAGGTGAGAGAAGTTGTATGGCGACCTCCTATTGGTAGAAGGAAGGTTTCACTCTTAGAGAGTGGTAGACTACTAGAATATTCCCTGATGTCTGGCAGTTATTCTCTGACAGAAGATTGATTCTCTGACATTATTGTCGCTTAGTGCTTTCCATCCCGCCCCGGTTCAACTACAGATAGCTCAGGACGACCACTCAGATGTGCTACTAGGACTAAGCCTTGACGATGAGCTATGGTGAACCGATTGAGCTTTATCTGAGACTGTGGCGAGTGATCCATCTTCCACGATTTGGTCATTGAAGAGCTGGTCAGGAGTTGTCTCAGTAAAAATACTAGGACAATCTATAAAGCCTGAGCTGGGAAAGTCCGATCAGTCAGGGGTAGGCCAGAAATTAGTCCAAGCTTCGTCTTACGTCTCAGATCTGGGGACCTGCCTTACCTATAATCGACCAGGAATTATGTGACTGATGACGCGAGTGGTCTAACTACCATCTCTCATTGACTATTGATTGTCATGTCCTCTTGACTTTTGACTGTTACGTCTCTTTGACTTTTGACTTCCTAATCTTATTGAACCTCTCCTATACATCGTATCAATGAGGATTGATTGCACCTTAGGTTACCTACTACTTCTCTTATGTTTTTCGATGTTACTCACCCACCCTATGAGCCTCTCCATGTCCACCTCAAGTCATTTGGAATGAAGGTAAATCACACGTAGAAGTATTTATTTTTTATTTTTTTAGTTGACACTATGTGTCCAGATTATGCTAACTAATTTTAGAGGAGATTTGTCAGAAAACACTCACAGCGGATGACTTGTCAGCTCAATGTACTTAGGTCAACTGTTCATTCAAGAAAATTCATTCATTAATTTATCCTTTTTTAGCTAGTACAAAATACCTAACTATTTAAACTGACTAATTCAATCTAACCCTCTACCAAAATTTTTCATCACCCATTAAACTAAATTAGGAAGTACTTATTTGATCGTTATAACGTGGGACGGCCTTTTAATTTTTGTTTTAAATTCTTCGTGAGGCGTTGTTTAATTTGAATGCGGGTGACGTGCTATTTTCCTCTACGAGAAGCAAAGTTTCCTTCTTTGTTGGTATCCTACTCACGGCTTTTCACAGGTTGTTGTAACGCCGCCGACATCGACCTAGGAACATCGTTTCATACACGGTAGCTCCATCTGTGATTTCTTAATTTTCTCGTCTAGCTATTTTTTTTTTTATTCAGCGACCAACTCGTGGATCTTGCTTTATTTTTTTTAGTTCTTTTTATATTTTATTTTCTTTATGTTCTTTCTAGTAAACATCCACTCTCATTTTTTATTTTTACTTTTAATTTCCTTTAAGAAAAATTAAACACCGGTCAAATCCAAATGATGATTCATAATTTCAAATAAGATTTGAGCAATGTAATCACATCCACATCAATGTAGTTGACGGTGACCATCTACTATATTATTCAAATCATATGACACATGGCACATGGTTGATTGGCCAAGTGTTTCGACAAAAATATGTCATTTATTTGAATGTGATGTACACCCTATCAAAGGGTAAATATTTTCAATTACAATATTCTAAATTGAGCTACTTTTAAAAATAACTTTTAATATTTTATTGATGTTAAATTATTATTGCAGCTTTTACTTGAAATAAAACCAAAATCAATATTTTATTTTCAAAGATATAGGAATATATATTTTTTTCAAATAAATTTCATTATTAATTTGTTAATGCTCCGGCGGACTCTTCCCTGCCCAGCTGGCATATATGTAGGAGTTTGTTCGAGTTCGAACGCGATTGCTCCTCTTCACATCTCTTTCTCCGCCGGATCGATGCAGTTAGCTGTCGCTGGCGATGGGGCTGGTGAGCACTCTCTTGGGCGTCCTCGGGTTTGGAATCGGCACTTCCGTCGGCCTTCTGGTCGGCTATTTCTTCTACATTTACTTCCAGCCCAGCGACGTCAAGGTGAGCAATCCCTTGTTTTTCGCCGATTTTGATTTTACTTTTTCGTTGACTGATTAGATGGTTCGATCGGGAATTTTGTCTGATGGTATCATGTTGGATTATCGGGTTGGGAGGTATGAGTTGTGGGGGATGTTTGCTTCTTGACGGTTTCGGATGGATGGGACTGGCACTCTCCGGATGTTGGTTTGGGAGGACTTGTTGATTTCAGCTCTTGCTTAGTTGGTTGATTCTCTGGGATCATTTTGTACCATGGGGAAAGGCGACCTTTTCATCTGTTTTTTTTTTTCAAACAAGTTATGGGTTTGATCAATTTGCCGGGCATATTTAGGTGTTCGTGGAAAGCATCAAGTTTGTGATGCTCAAGCGTTTTTTTGTCTTCATCTTCCTTCTTCTTGTGATGTTAATTACCTAAGCGTAATCTCTTAGTTCTGTTTGTGGAAGGTTTCTGACAAATTTGTGATGGAATTGCTCGTTTCTTTCTCAGATTTTCCTATCATACTAACTATTTTCCATCTGAATTGCTTGGTCAAGAATTGACTTTTATGTGGACTCTGTACACGTAAAATGTAGCTCTTCAGCATATTGACTGTTTTTTCTTCTCTTTTATTCGTTTATCATGCATGCATGATTCTTGTAGGTTTATCACATGGCATGAGCAGGATGATCAATTGAATTCTAAATGAGTTTTCAGCAAGTAAAATATCTTGATGTAATTATGTCGTTCTAGTCGAAGGCATAAATCATAGTTATGGATGTTCTTTGCAGGATCCAATTGTGAGACCCTTGCATGAGCTAGACTCAAAGACCTTGCAATCACTTATACCTGAGATTCCATATTGGATGAAGAATCCAGACTATGAACGAGTGAGTTTCCTACTTTCCCTTGCAAATTGTTGACATGCATATATAGTCTATCCATTGGATGATTATCACATTTGTAATAATTCTTTTAGGATGTAACAATTGTTAGATCCTTCCTTGTGAAGAATCGTTGTCAACTATAAAGCTACCCTATCTATTTTCTTTCACTAGATGATTATCTTATTGCTTGTAATTTTTTAGCTATTATATATTTGTGTATATAGCTAACAGGGGAATTCTCTTCCATCAGATGATCATGTGTATTTATAATGCTATTAGCTTGTATTAATAGTAATTTTATACGTGAAGAATCACCATTAACAACAAACTAAGGATCAATTTTCATATTTAAAATGGAAACATATATGATGTTGCTTAAAAAAAATAGTTTTACAGTTTTTGAGTCTATGATAGGCATGTGTAACTTGTGAACTAGATAATTGTTGATCTCATTCTGTGGAGAACTAAACACATTTCATTATAGTGTATTCTGCTTGTTTGTAGTTGAATTTAAAATCCTTGCCTAATCTAAAAATCACAATAATGCAATGGTCTTCAAATAAATCATACCATTGCCTTATGAGAGCAAGCCACCGAACTTTCTATTGCTAGTATTATTTAAAATTCATAATATCTCAAAGTAAGGTTTGAAATCTCGAGTGGAGCTAGTGTTTGGTTTAGCCGGCTAGAGAGGCCCGCTTGTGTTGAGTACCGGTGCCGAGGGTGTGCTGAACACTATAAGTGGAGGAGAAAAGGGGAGGAGGATGAAGAAAAATTAGGCTTCTGTGGATCGTGAAAGCATGTGAAAGAGCAGAGTTACCTTTTAAAGTAAGAGGTAGGAAGTTGCTCAACTTTAAGAAGCTTCAATAACCCCCACCATGGTGAAAGGCTTTTTTGACATCCATTGCAAGTCTTCCATGACTTCAAGCCTTCTGTGACCTTTGGCATGTCACTGAATAATGAAAGACTTACACTCAAGCCTAGGAAGAATGGATCAAGCTCGTGAAAGATTTACAGTGCATTACAAAAAATAACCAGAGAATCACAGAACGATGGAAACTCCCTTACCGTATTGTGGAACAAATGTGAAATGGTGAAAGACACTTGGTGGAAGACACACTTAGGTGACTTGCATGCCTTAGGTATCATTACTCACGCTTGCGAAGACTCACACTAGTTCACCAAGGTGTTTCGTTGATCTCGCTCAAAGATTATATTTAATTTTTCTTTATTTTGGTGAAATCAATCTTTATTTTTTTAATTACATAAGTGATTTTCTCATATTAAAATTTTCAAATATTTTATATAAGGCATTCTAGTCAATTCAACTAATTCCAGCATACTTTTACTTTGTAAGACTTGTGCAAATTTTGTCTAATGTTCAAGGTAAATTGTCAACATTGAAATCATCTTTGTCTAAATACAGTTGTCAAACATCATTGCTGCATAATACATCATTTATGCAGTGATAGACCTTATTGCATCCAAATATGGTCAGACACTAGTATATAGACAGCAAAACATATCCATCCATTATTAAATGATAAAGCTAAATAAAAACCAAATTGTTGAAACATATAAACTGAATAAAAAAAATGTCTTTCATTTCCTAATAGTTTGCGGGGCTCTTAGTATATATTGAACAACCATAGAGTCTTGGCTAGCTGTTTATTTTCATATTGGATAAAGTTCAACTGTCACATAAAGTGTTGTTTTTCCTCCAAAGACTTCCAGTAGATTTAGTTTCATCTTCCACGTCCTAACTTCCCCATGTATACGTGATTGCTTTAAATTTTTCCTTGGAGAATGACCCATGAGAATTCAATCATCATAATTCTTTTTAGGAGCTGAAACTGAATTTAAGATTCATGGATAAGGTTAAATTTCTTTTATATCTATTTCTTAATATGAATTAGTTGGGTCCAAAATTTTCTTCTTGGAAATTGTGTTCCTTAAATAAAACCCCCATAGTTGTACTTGGAATCAAATATTGACGATTTTTAAACTTCACGTTATTGATATTTAGCCTGTTTGCAGATCGACTGGTTGAATAAATTCATACTCGACATGTGGCCTTGCTTGGATAAGGTTCTATTTCTGTATGTTGGATATGATAGTCTAAAGAAAATAACAACTTTGAAATTGCAGTACGTTACTATGAATTTGTTATGTACTTATAATTCATTTTCCTATTGATGCAGGCAATATGCAATACAATTCAGAGTACAGTGAAGCCGATATTTGATCAGTACATTGGAAAGTACTGGATCGAGTCAATTGAATTTGATCATCTAACTCTTGGTTCACTCCCACCTACAATTCATGGTTTGTATCTCAAGTTCTCCACATAGAGATAACTGCTAATTATAAGCTTTGAACATGTAGGTAAAAGGCCAATGAAGAGTTTATTGGAACTCTTGTTTAGGTGCTGATAGTTTACGCATAAATGATGCATGCCAGACTAGTCAAATGGATTTTAGCTTTTCCTAGTTCTGACTGACTAGTATTCAGATCTAAATTCATCAAGCATTTGGTTGTCTTACTGACCATAAACTATCATGTACTTACTAAATATTTTGTCAAGAATGTTTTACAACCTTTGTTCACTTTATGTGAACACAAGAGAATAAGGCCATAAGGAAGCATCTGCAAAAACATACAGTTGGGACATTGAGTTTAGTTATAGCCTGTGACAACTTTTTCAACTTGTTGTGAAAGGGAAAAAAATTGGCCTTGCACCCACAAACACATCTTGTTTTACCTCGCCAAGCTAGTACCCTATATTCTTTAAATTTTAGGATTTACCATAGAGATGCTTTTTAGGGTTCTTTGTTGAGTTTTAATAAGCTAGATTTAGATTAAAAGTTTATTATGTGCTTGCCCACTTGTTTAGTTGGATTGTGGATTCCATAAGGGAGAAAGATATAGCATTTTGCAAATTTGCTGTGTCCATACTTTCTATCATTCTATTTAGAAAAAGAAACAATTAAAACATTACAACTTTATATATTCATTTTACAAGGATAGAACTAAATCTAAATTGTATTTTATTCTCCTCTATATAGGTGTAAAAGTTTATGAATCACAAGAGAAAGAATTAGTTGTTGAACCAGCAATGAGATGGGCTGGTAATACAAACGTGGTTTTAGTGCTTAAATTGTCCATCTTCAGAGTAACAATACAGGTCAGAAGTTTTTGACAAATACTATGTAAAAGTAGCCTCCATTTAATGATACCAATATGACAATTTTTTTATTTTAGCTGTTGGATTTACAAATATCTTTGGTGCCACGGGTTACTTTGAAACCACTAGTTCCAAGTTTTCCATGCTTTGCCAACTTGTCTGTATCTTTGATGGAAAAGGTAACAATTCTTCACTTCGGACTGATTAAGTGTTTTCAGGAAATATTTACTTCTGATATTTCTTTGTTTCTTATATAAAACTGCAGCCAAACGTTGACTTTGGACTCAAAATTTTTGGTGGAGATATAATGGCAATACCGGGCTTGTATAGGTTTATTCAGGTTGTAAATTTGTTTCTGGATAGCTAAGTGAACTTGTTATTTACAGACAGCTACTAGATTATCTGCCTTAATGTCATTTGGCAAATGAAATCATATTGATTTGACTGTTAGAAATTTACAATTAGTTTTATTTCCCGCTAACTATTTATTGTAACTCTTTTTGCCCACAGGATACAATTGCAACACAAGTCTCAAATATTTATCATTGGCCAAATCTTTTAGAGATACCTATTCTAGAGGGTTCAAGGTAACTTCTTGTTGGTGCTGCTCATATGGGTGATAATATTTCCATTATATAATTGTCTTCCAGTTTTCCTACTTCGCCAACTACTGTTATCAAGTTATTTTCATTCTGCATGTGTGATCGTTTGTCTATTCTTTTTCTTTTGATGTGATTCATGTTATTCCTAGAATGTTGTACGCCTATACACTATCCAACAACAGGAAACAAAGATAAATGTGTGCTAGATTTCCTAATTCCACAATGGAAATGGGTTTATTGCTCATTTAGCATTCCCAAAAGTAGAGCTTCATGACAAGATAGTGCATTAATAAACTGAGTCTTGATTTTCTTGACAAATAATGTTGAAAGTTCTTTTAATCAACCTAGCCTATTGTAGATTACCTAATTTGTGAATCATTTCTGCTATCAAGGTACTGTTGCTAAGATTTAGTTGGAAGGATTGGCTAAGTACATTTTATCTTGTCCTTGCAGTGCTGCAGTAAAGAAGCCTGTGGGAATATTGAATGTAAATGTTGTTTGTGCATATAATCTTCGCAAGATGGATATTCTTGGTAAATCAGATCCCTATGTTAAACTCAGTTTGAGTGGAGAGGGACTGCCGTCAAAGAAGACCTCAATCAAGATGCGTAACCTAAATCCTGAATGGAATGAGCAATTCAAACTTATAGTAAAAGATCCCGAGACTCAAGTTCTTCAGCTTCATGTTTATGACTGGGAAAAGGTTGAAGTCCAGTATGCTTTGTCTTCTTTAGTCTTTGTCCTAAACTGGTTCATTAATTCATCTTTTAGAGTTCTCTCAAGTCAATGAAGAATATGGATAACAAAATTTATTTAATAGCTAACTTTCACAATTCTTGCAATCCCTTTTATTCAATGTGATGATAAACTCTTAATATTTTTTTTTGTTATTATGCAGGTGAAAATGCATGATAAGTTGGGCATGCAAGTCATTCCGCTGAATGTGCTTATTCCTCATGAAACCAAAGAGTTCACTCTTGATCTTCAAAAGAACATGAACCCTAATGACCCACAAAATCAGCGAAACAGAGGGAAAATTGTAGTACAATTGACATTTGATCCTTTCAAAGAAGACACTGGTAGTTTCAGTAAGGTTTTAGATGAGAAGCTTAGTGGCCTTGACAGAGGGATTCAGGATGTATCTGATAATGGTGGGCTGTTGTTGGTTACTATTGAAGCTGCAGAAGATATTGAAGGAAAGCATCATACTAACGCTTATGCAGTGGTTCTTTTCAGAGGAGAAAAGAAGAAAACTAAAGTAAGTCCAAGTTACTATATGATGATATCTATTTTCATGTCTATGGCTTGGGTCATCTTTTCCCTTGCATATTCAGTGTCTATGTGGACTGATACAATCATCACTAGTTAATATCCATGACCTACCGTTCATTTTACTTATCTCTTTAGCCCATGTTACAGTATCTTTTCTCCTACAAGTTAACTTCAATTCGTTCCTAATTCTTGCACAGTTTATTAGAAAGTGACCATCATTTCCCTTTCATTTTCAAATATCCAAAATTTGACTAGCCTACTATTATCAACATTACACAAGTTGAGAAGAAATAAAATAATTAAATTCTTTTGTTTGCTTGGAAGTATAAAGGTGAAAAAGACTTGATTAACCCCATTTCCTCTATTTTATTGCCAGCCAAATCAGTGTTTATCTTTTTTCTTTCAGTTCCATCCTAGTTAAATAAGATTAGTGGAATAGAATCGACGAAAGAATATATTTGGTCATTTTCTTTGCCCTTCACTTAAATCATTTATTCCCTTTCTATTTCTTTACTTCCAAGTTAAAGTAGCCCTGAGTTCAAAGGTGTAACTAGTAGAGGGAGACCAAAAGAAAACTCAAATTAACATAGTTAACTTTGAGTTAGGAGATATAAATACTGCTAGTGATATAGGCTTCCATTTAGTTAAGTGAAAGAATAAAAAGTAGCTAACCTCAAATAGTAGTGACTAACATGGTCAAACGATGATGACAAGAGTTTAAGACATGCTTGTCTTAGATATTCAAATTAATACTTATGACTTCTAAGTTTTGTTTCCTTGCATAACATATAAATCATATATTCCAATTCAACTGTCACTCTGATCTGAATTCACTTCTTGATGTGAATTCTGTTAGCATAAAATTCCTTGTTTTTTTCCTCTTAGAAGTGTCAAACATGATAACACAGTATGCTTTTCTCTTTTAATTACATTGGCCAAACTAAGTTTCCTTTTTCTGTATTAAACTTCCTTTTCATTTCACACCCCCAACATTGTCTATGCAACACCTTTAATCTTTAGTCTAGGTATGCCCCTTTAAGGGATTTTTTCCTTAATAGAAATGAGAAGTCGAGAACAGGCGACCATCCATATTCACTTCATAGAGAAATTGAAACAATATGAAAAAAATTAGAGAAATACTGTTGCATGATATACTATCCAAATAAATATTCAAGCTAAACACAAAATTCAAGCTACTATTTGTTAAAGTTTATTGATTGACCATTTATCTAAAGCTCAAGCTACTAGGAATAGGTCCAATTTTAAGGTGACATTTCATTTTCTATTAGCATGACTAGTTTGGTTCCTAAAGATCTCAGGTCATTGTCATTGGCAAGCAACTTTGAGAATGCTACAGCATCTCAAGAATGCTGGAAGCAAGTTATTTATTCATTTTTATTAATTTATTTTTTTTATTTTAGGATTGAGGTCAACTCCGGATTGTACGATACACTTATGTTGATTGGGCAGGTTCCTCTACAAATACATGATTCACATCAAGTTATTGTCTTCTTTTGAGTGGTAACCTAATTTTCAAAAATAGAAGGAAGCAAACTATGATAGTTAAGTCCAGTGCAAAGGTAGAGCATAGTGTCTGACCAAACAATTGTTTATTGAGTTGGGACATGCAGCCATAGAGCCAACAAAGCTTTATTATAACGACCAATTTGCCATGAGCATCGCTTCTAATCTAGTGTTTTGTTGGAGAGCAAATCACATAGAAATTTATTTATCAAAGAAAAAGTATAGTCGAATGCAATTGTCACCTTATTTATCAACATTGATGCTCAGCTAGTAAACTTAGTAACTCACTTGAGGTAACTTAAAATATATCTGCAATAAGCTAAATTTTTTTTAATATATTTGAACTAGCTCTTGGGGGAGTGTTATGGACCAAAATGTAAATACTCATATGTTAAGGATTTGTTTATATTATTTTTTTTATTAATTAATAACATAAATAGATAGTGGGAACTGCCTAAATAATTAATCTAATCTTCTGCCCTGTAACGAAGATTGAGAGAACTAAACCAAGGATGGTATAAGAGACTTTAGCCTCGGCACTGGAACTTATAAGTTTTAGTTGCCATTTTGTTTTCTTGAATTTATAATAATGAATACTGATCAGTGTAAAATAGATCTTAATATTTTTAAATTTATTTCTACATTTCTGATTGCATAAATCCCTTTTCCTTGTTTTTCTTCCACAGTTTAATATTACATTAGATTTAATATCCATGTTTCTGCATCACTGTTTGTTTTCTGTTTAGATTGTTTCGCTCCATAAACATTATATTAGCTTGCTCATTCACTGTTCTCCTCAGGTCATCAGGAGGAGCAGGGACCCAAGATGGAACGAGGACTTCCAGTTTATGCTAGAAGAGGCACCAAAAGATGAGAAACTTCACATTGAAGTACTGAGCAAGGGAAGGTTTTTTAGTTTCCACTCCAAGGTTTGGCACTTGCGATAAAGCTTCTTTCTCTCTCTCTTTCATGCTCTCATTCATTATTCCAACTGTTAGGAATCTCTTGGGTACGTTGACATCAATATTTCAGATGTTGTGAATAACGGGCGCATAAACCAAAGGTATCATCTCATAAACTCGCGAAGTGGAGTGATTCACATTGAGATGGAATGGAACACCACTTAACGGGACGTCATCAGGGGTTGTACATACGAGTTAAAATGTTGTATAGCTCTGCAATCATGCATTTTTTATTTTTTGGTATAGTTAAAAGATAGATGAATTTATAGCCTCATCACAAGATTGCCTATGGTGTATCTGAATGAGAAAAATGATTACAGCATAAATTCAAACTAAGAAATTGAACCAAATTTAATATATCACATCCTACTTTATAGTTGATGTTTTTGTTTCAGAAATAGGTACCATTGTTCTTATTTTTCCATCTTTTTTTCAAGTTTCTCAAGTTACCTTTCCACAATTTTCTCATTTTCTTCTTTTAATGATTTAGAGATAATCTTGACTTGATTATGTTGTGAACTGACTGCACAAAATGATAATCTTAGTGAACTAAGATTGTTTCTTTCCTCATTGCGATTTTTTATACAGATCTCTTCTAAATTATCCTCTTTCTGAGATTTCCTGGGCAACTTTTTGCATTCAGTTGACCTGAGATTTGTTTAGAATTTCCAACTCGTAGATGCTCATTAAACTTGGATGAACTCGAAGATTCGTGTTGATTATGGTGTTGTAATCCTTTTTAAGTTGGCGTGTTTAACATTGTATTTAAGTTGTATTTCACAAGACAAATTAACAACTTCGATGAGTTATCTATTCATGATTCATCCTTTTGGAGCTATTTGATTCTATAACAATGACACACTTATCATGGATTGATTAACTCTACTGGTATAAACGAGTTGGTATTTTGATAGTAGATTGTCAATGCCCCGAGTTGGTATTTTGATAGTAGATTGTAGTAGATTGTCAATGCCCCGAGTTGGTATTTTGATAGTAGATTGTCAATGACTTAGGAATAAAAACTCTTTCACTTGAAGAGGTGATCGGTCATCATAATCTACTCTCTTCATCTTATTATGGGGTTGACAGTGAACAACTGAGCGAGTCATTTTTGTTGGTGCAGCGGAGGCCGGCAAGAGGGGGGGGGGGGGTGAATTGCTCCTGAAAAAATAAACTATACCCTCCTCGTGCTTTCAACTCAATTAATGCAATAGTA
>JBBMJZ010382776.1:0-15871 GCA_037833815.1 Zingiber zerumbet
CGTGAATTCTGGTCGACTTGTTGAAATATTGGAGGAACGCGTGGTCGATGAAGGAACTCCGGAGTTGCTTGAAGCAGCCGCGGAGCTCGCCATGAGATGCTTGAGCTTGAAAAGCAATGACCGACCATTGATGAGAGAAGTGGCTATGGAACTGGAGGCATTGACAAGGTGGAAGAAACATCCTTGGGGCAATGTTGATGTGGAAGAGGGAGACAGCTTGCTGGCTAAGGTTGGAAACTCTTCTCCGTCGGTTCTCCATGATTATGCCAATTCTTCCATGGAACCCATGGTCCCCTTCGAGATTGTCAGATAAACGAGAGTATATCGCCTGTTCGTCTATTTGGTCAACACTCCATGTTGTTGGTTTATTATCTTTCGAATATTATTGCAATTGAACTATTGAAGTGAGTTCACTGCAGACCAAATTATTAAAGAATTCATTGTAAAAATATCCAAACTAATAATATCACGAGTGATATGCTTACATATATTAGGTACATAAAGTGAGTTCAATCAAAACGGCATTTAAATTGATCATATAAATTTAATCAACTTGCATATTTGATGGTAGCAGATAATAATGTGTACAGATGATCCATTATTCTGAGAGCGAAAAACGTTATAAACTTCATCCTCTTATCTATCCATGTGCCTCAATAACCAACACATTTCATCTTGTTTCTGTTTCGGAGGTGGTTTATGAAATCAGAAATCTCATGCATTCAACAATTTAGGAATCAATCTCCCCTGAAGCATTAATTAATTACATTAACTGCAAATATTACTCTACAGAGATTACCATTGCACAGCCATGGCTTCCTTATTCTATACATGATGGTTTGCCTTTTTTCCACAAAATTATCCAGGTCTGAAACCCATCTCTTCCAGGAGTAGCGCCATGCAATAATTTGAGAGATATGAGTAGGCTTGAATCTCGTCAGCTAGTTGTGTTTGTTGCCTGTTACGATTATTCAGATACAAAATTAGTGAACCCTCTGATGTTTTGCGTGTGGATCAACAATCACACATGAGCTAGAGCAAAGTAGAAAATATAGCTGGAATCTGATCATGACACAGATGAAGACTACAGGATGAAGTGCCTTTATTTCCTTGTTCTCCAGGCCACACAATGCAGTATGTAGCTCATGTTTTCTGTACGAGTATGCATTTTGAAAATCAAGTATGATTTCAAACACAAAATTCGAAACAAAAAAACATCTTAACCAGTGGAAGCATTTATGATACAAGGAGTGTATCATCTTCCATTTGACATGTCAAATGCTGATTTTGCAAATTTCATTTGCCTATTCTACTCAATTCAAGTATTCAACTTAGTTTTATGGCACTCACTTCACAGACACTGTAGAGAATCAATAGGCATTGGTTCATCAGCCCATTGTGCATCCTTCACCTTGGAATCAGGTTCCCTTCCAGTCGCCTGAAGTGGAACTTCTAACTCAGGCGGTGTCTGCGAAAATACAAACACATCGATTAGATACTTTACTATAGTACCTCTCTAAACTCTGAAGTGCTGTAAGATTACTTCCTACCATGCAACGAATAAGAGGCCAATTGATTTCACGGAAGAAGGAATGTTGCTTGATTTCATTGGCACCAGTTTTTGATCCCAAACGATTAAAAGGGTCTCTGTTCAGTAATCCATGTATTAGCTGCCTTGCTGCAAGGCTAACCTACAGAAAACAAGAAACAGTATTCAAAAAGGATTGCCTTTTCGTGTTTTCTACGATGAAACTCATTGACTTTTCTGACACAGATGCTTAGGTACTGTAGAAGCTTAGATACTGATAGATTCCTTGAAACACTATGTCATAGCAGTTCAATTTATGGATAAAATTCATGAACATTTTTTTTTCCCCAAAAAAGCAGATAGATTGTGGAGAATTTTCTTACCGGTATGCTACTAGGAAATGTAAGGTCCTTGCGTAAAATATTTGCAAAAGTCTTCTGTCTGTTTTTCCCTCTGAAAGGTGTACGACCATACATCATCTCATACAGCAAGATTCCTACAATGTCAAAAAACAGAGAAAAAGATTCATGCGCATTTAACATTTCTTTTAAAACGATAAGAGTGAATGAGATTGTTCACTCCACATGCAGCACATAATAGTATTACTTACTTAAGAACAACGTTAGAACAGCTAAGTTTATAGAAAAAATGTATAAGCTGATAAAGGGCAGCTGCTACGTACACTTTCTTCCTGGCCTACACTTGGAGGTTTTTTCTAGCTTTTTTTTAGATTTTTTTTTTCTCCCTGATGCCTATTAAAAAGGTGAGAGTCAAGTGGAAAAGTTTCAGGGCTTACCGAGGGCCCACCAATCAATAGCACTGCTATGCCCTGCTCCTGTGATGATCTCCTGCAAGAAAAAGTTGATAGGAGATAAGCAAATTCACAAACTAAAATTTTCAATTAATTTAAAACAGAAACAGCTACATTCTGAAATTATCATAATAATAATAATAATAATAAAAAAGTACTTCCTTTAGGAATTTGTTGGTAAAGGTGTAAAAAATCCATCTTAAATAGGAGACACTTGTAAAAGAAAATATTTCCTTAACCAATTTACTAAGCTGGTATCTTAAACGACAACAAAAGAAAGTTTCCTCTTTTGATTTACTTTAAGACAAATGAAACCATTAAAGCAACTAGAGGTAACATAATATATGGTAAAAAATTAAAATAGAAGCATACTGGAGCTATATACTCTTCTGTTCCAACAAATGAATTGGATTGAGTATTTGGTTCTGCTACAAATGTTGGTGGAGCAAAATCTCTAGATTTTCTTCTCTTTGAAGGTAATGGTTGTTTTATCACCTGTAAGATCGAATATAAAATAATTGCCTTGGGAAGAAAGAAGAGGTATCCAAAATAATTTTGACATAATTAAAAATATAGGTCATCAGAAAAACATAATTAACAAATATTTTCTAAAATATTATAAGGATAAAAGTGTTATATAAAAAAAGACAGGCTTGATGTCTAGCCTATTATAAACATCCGTACAAGTCTTGCTTTTTTCCTTTGTATCATTCCTGTATAATTTGCTAGCTTGTTCAATCCTAAACTTCAGAACCATGGTGAACTTAAGTCTAAGAATCTCATTTGGCAAATTTTAGTTACAGAGGATGTCTTAGATTTGTTAACAAAAGAAGTGTAGATGAGATAAAACAAGCCAAGTTTTATAATGGCATAATGAGTTCAAAGAAAAAGAAAATGAAATCAGAATGAAATTGCCAACATACTTGTGGTTTGCAATTTGTCAAGAATGATAAATCAAAATCTGTCAACACCACATGCCCATCCTTTTGAAGTAAGATGTTTTCAGGCTTCAGATCACGGTAAATGATACCTATGTGAAATGATGAACATGTTGCACATGTTAGTTAGAAATTGATACTAAGAAAAGGAAAAAAAATCTCCATGCTAGACATCATTTTTGAATCCAGTTACTAAAAAATTTGGCATGACATTAAATAACAGTTTGGTTATGAGCATTGCCTTGTGTCTCAGTTTGGTAATGTCTCAGTTTTTATCTTAGGAATTAAAGGAAGCCACAAACTAAGATAGAAACGAGTTACAATACCCAATTCCAACCAAAATGTGAAGTTCAACTCCGTAATGGGAAGACCGACCAAGTGGTTTTGAGCTTGGGGCTTGAGAATGAAACAAATCATGGTTGTAACATCAATTTTTTCTATTAACATTAAATGTGTTTCAAATCCCATCACGAAATTCAAGATTGAATAATATACCAGTTAAGAGTAGAAGGGTAAAATGAGTAAATTTTCCCATTGTGAGAAATTCAGACCATTAGATACAGAAATGATGCCCCATTTACAAACAAGTATTACTGCAACATTAAGGTTTGTTTTTTGCATACTCTCCAGGTGGAATTCTAGAGTAACATGGACAAGTGAAAATTTCTTGTAAAGGTTATGCCACAGTTGGGAATTCAATGAAAAGCCATACTAACTGTTCTATCTACATAGTATACTTTCATGAAACCAAATTCAAGCTTTCAAATTTAGACACTGATAGATGCAATACACCATTAGTTGACCGGTTTACCTTGGCAGTGGAGATATTCAAGGCCAACTACAACTTCAGCAGCATAAAACCTGCAAATATCTGAATATGATTACGAGGAAATAGCATTAATACACTATATTTTTCATAGATAGGCAATAGAGATAGTATTTTCTCTAACAACAAAATAGATAAAAAAAATATATTTTTTCATAGATAAGTATTAGAAATACAGTTAAGTAAATATCCCTAACTATAATTTACCTTGCAGCTTCTTCTTTGAAAATCTTCATAGGTTGCTTATCAAGCAACGCAAATAGTTCTCCTCCAGGACAAAAGTCTGTAATTAGGCAGACGTGTGTTGTGGTCTAGGGAGAAAATGAGAGAGAAGTGATTACATTTAAATTAGAGCAACATCATAAGATAGCAAAGAAACAATTGATCGTACATAAACAAATGAACAGAAAAGAATCACTTCTTTATCCCTTATCTGATGAATAATTTAAAGTTCTCTAATAAAATGAATGAAAAAGCAGAGATTTTAAGTGAACTGACCTGAAAAGAAGTGTATAGCGTTGGAAGAAAAGGATGGTCCAACAGTGAATAAATCTCCCTCTCTATGCATGCCCGATGAACCTGTAAATCCACAAGGACTTGAGCATATAATACTATTCAGGAATTCAGGAATATATCAGTACTTCCAAATTAAATATCGACACGGAAAATAGCATCACTCAGTACAACAAGACCTGATGCCAAATCTGACTTCAGAGGATACAGGTGTTTGTGATGACTAGAAATTGTTTTTGGTTAATGTAAAAGAATTATAAAGATAACTTACCTATTGTTCTCATAAAGTATAGCAATACATCTTAAACTTTTGTATGTTTGTTTAACCGCAGTCAATACAGTGTCGGCTAAGACTACAGAAATGTTATAAGATGCAATCTTGTTTCTTAAGAAAATCAAAAGCATTAGTGAAACAATCATATAGAAGAAGTATTTGATAAACATAGAATAGAGAAAACCCTTTTTTTCTAGGAAAAGACAATAGAGAAAACCTTGTTACGGTTCAACATTATGGACTTGTCCATTGCCTTCATAGCAAATAATTCACCAGTACCTTGCAGTTCCACCAAATGTACACTAAAACAAAACCAATAAACACTTTAGACTAGGTTACTGATAATTTGGAAGAATTTAACAAAATTTTCACCCAAAAAAGACAGTGTATTATGTTGATGTCATACGTCAAATAAAAGAATTCTGACCTAACTGCCAAAACGTTTAAACCCAAGTTAATAGTAACTATCTCAATTAGGCTTATGTACAGTTAGTAATTGGGTATTAGATAAAGTAGAACAAAAAAAAATTCAACCCGACTTGGTTGGGTACTTCTATAAAGGATATAAGAGACTAATGATACAATAAGTATTAAATAGGTTAATTACTTATACTCTTGTAAGCTCTTAGAATTTAACAAGCTAAGTTAATATATTTACAAGTTTTTGTGCTTTGATAATTGAAAAGGTATTAATAAATAAAAGGTTGCAATTTTTTTTTAATAGCCCAAATGAAATTGGGTCAATCAGGTTTTTCTTAAAACCCAAGCTTTTATATTTCTCCAAGAAAGAATTTTGTGGTTGGATTATCATAAAACATAAAATGAAATGATAGAAATGTGATATTCCATATCATCAACAATAAAACGTTAAATTAGAAAAAGAAACATCATTCATGTGTTAGCAATACCTTCCAGTATCTCCACATCCTAATGGTTTAATAGGCTTGAAATGTTTCAAACCAATTGTTTCACCTTTTCCAATGACCTGCAAATCCGACAAGAATTTGAATCACTCATAGGTTAGTTGAATTTCAAGATCAGAGATATTTTTTTGTTCCAAAGGCAACAATTGGCTCATAGTTACATGTAGTGTATCAAGCACATTGTAGTATTATATAGGTAAATCAAGAGACAGCCAGAATATGATAACCAGAGAAGAATAAATAATGCAGGCTTTATCTATTTGGCAAGTTTTAAAAATTTAGACATTATTTTTATTGGAGGTGGCAATGGGGTTACAAAAGGCTCAATCATAAGGATGGTGGATGCATAAAATATTGTCCTTGGACAATTAAAAAATATAATCAAGATTTTCCCCACTCCACATTTTGAATGGAACAAATCATTTACAGTTTTCTAATAGCCGTTTTGTATGAGAAAATGTATCTTCTCATGTTGTATACCTTTATGTTTGGGTAATCAAAATGTCTTCATTTTTTACAGTTTTCCTTTTCCAATACCCATTTTGCGTGAGAAAATGTAACTTCTCAAATTATATAGCCTTATGTTTGAGTAATCAACATGTCTTCATTTTTTAGGAAAAAGAACTTGGAAGCTATGTATATATTGTATTATGTGGTAAATGTAAGTTTATTCCTATTGACTTATTTTTTTTTAATGAGTTCTTCACAACTATATAAATTATAATTCGTGAATAGAATATACTTGATGCATGCTCTATAATTACATAAGCTTTTGAAAACCTTGATACATGCAATATGAAAGAGCTTCAGTTGACAAATTGCACGATGTGAACTTTATCAGAAAACGTTTTTGAGGAACTATTAAAATTTAGGCAAAAGCTATCATACCATAATTCTCAAAAATAAATGACAAATGTGGTAGCTACAAATAGTCAATTGTACAAAAACACTATTAAGTCCTAGAAATACCTTCTCAATAGCTAACCATGAAGAATTTTCCTTTTTGTGAGGCTTTGGAAAGACAGGTTTTGAATGGATTGCCCATAAATCCTCTGGTCTCTGAAAATAATCAGTAATTGTTATTCAACTATAAATAATGACTAAAAGAAATATGTACATATATTTGTATCTGCAAGTATTGGCTGTCTAAGAAGGTCTATATAAAAAACATATATGCACAATGTCAAAACAGGATAACAATCAAATTGGAAGCACCACAAAGCAACTGCAGGCATCATCAATTGAGGGAGGGCTTATTCCTCGAAAAAGTTAGCTCTCATATCCTTTGTTGTCACTATGGTTTCATAAAACTTTTGATCCTGAAGGTGCAAACTTCGTCTTGTCTTTATGTACTTGACATCTTGTGAGATTCTTACGGTGTAATTCAATAGAACAAAGACGTTAAAGCTCAAACTGTGATTTCACAGAAAAAAGCTCAAACTTCGCTTGACAGGGCAACTCATCCCTCTAAACTTAAATTTTCAAACACTGGCACATAGAAATCGTCATTTGGTTTCATGGTATTTTGAAGGTAAAAGATGCATCCAAATTCAATGGTCTATTTTTTTGGATATTTAATCCAATTTTGCTTTTATATACAGATACAAGATAAGAACAAGTGAGTATATATAAACAAATTGAATTGTATTTGGAAAATATCGTCATGATGTAGAGAAAATATCTTCGTGATGTAGAGAAAATAAAACAAATGCCCCTACATATTTGAATGTGTAACCTACAAGGAACACTTACAATTGACAGTGTTTCTATAAAGGAAAAGATAAAATCTCTCCACTAGTAAGTTATTTAATGGAAATTGTTAACTTTGAGCTTAACAAAAATGTACCTTACCAAGTTGGGATCAGGAAGTTCTCGAACAGCTTCATCAACATTCTCAGCTGTAGCCTTCACCTGGTAGAGAAGTCACAAGGTGAAAACATATCATTCCATTCCATTCATCTATTGGAAGATAATTAATCACATGGTGTAAAACTGTCTCTTTAATCACCATTAAAATCTCAGTATCTCCATAAATATTTGCAGTAAATTCTAAAAATTTTGTTATTTAAAAGAAGTTTGTAGGATGAATTGTCTCACTGGTGCTGTAAAAAAAATAAATAAACAACAATCAGACTGGAAAGAGAGATTCCTGTCATTATATAATAGATAATATGTTAATATTTAAAGGCTACAATTACATACCTGAAAAGTATCTGGTGCTATAAAAATTTGATAGACAGATAACAGAAATAACTATATCTGATGCAATTGGTTATTAATTCTTTTAGTCAAGATTTTAGACACAGTGATCAAATCTTCAAATTATTCTGTCGGCCGTGGAATCCTATCCAAAGATTGTAGCTTGGTTAATCATTTATCTTAAAAGTTCGAGTTATAAGGAAATAAATCAATTTATATTCAGATCACCTAAATTTTTTGAACAAGTGACTATTGATCGAGAAATTATTAGGTTAGCTGCATAATTTTGTCAAAATGTAGTGATCGTACACTCTAAAAAAATAGGTAAGGGTTCCTTGACTGAATTATTTGAAATAATGCTTATGTAAACAATTACAAACTCATGAATAAGTCAAGCTGGCCAAGTGGCTGTAGATTAGAAGTTTACCACTTTAGCACTTTTTATCTCTGTCCTCTCTGACAAACGGTTTCTAAGGGGTTCAACATGATCACTTCCATCTAGTTGCACACCAATAAAGTATTGAAGCTCTCCCTACAAATTATGATCCATCAGTTATCTCATTTTATGAAACTTCATTTGTAGGAACACCAGCCAAATAAGCATGTTTATTACCTTTTGATCACGCATTGGTTGCAAGTGGAACAAGTTCCAAAATTTTTTCCCTAGATTAAGAAGTTCAACATATGTCATATTATTAGCCGAACTTATTTGATTAAGTAATTACTGATCAATAAAGAATCGTAAGATGCAGTTTTTAGTGCATCAATTATGATCAAATCATATAGAAATCAGAGTGTAACACAATGCCTCACTACCAACTCACCACTCTTTGTGTAATTAATTAATTGGACTGTCACTTCCCTTTGGTCTCTTATGGCATCTCTTATCTTTGCAACAGTTCCTTGGTCTGTTTCAGGTCCTTGAAGAAACCTGTACTACAATTGAATATTATTACAGGATCAAGCAAACAGAAGTTTGGAAAAGGTACTAGAAAACTTCCTAAAAAGTCGGTTTAGAAAATATAAGAATGCTGGCATGACAAATAGCGTAGTAAATACAAGCTAAAGATTGATGCAAAGATAAATAGTCAAGACAAGTTGGAACAATTAGAATTTAAGGTGAAGGAGAGGAAAAGACAAGTCTCTCAACATGATTAATAATTAAAAGTGGATTAATGTATGGATATTACTAGTGATATATTCTTACATGTGTATTAAGGTGTGTCTACTTAAGAGGATGCCAAAGTAGAGAAAGAGGAGAAGGAGAAGGAATTATATTTCCTTGTCTGCTCGAGTAGAAGAAGAAAAAACAAGGAGAAGAGCGAAGCAATTTGAAGTTTTTCCCTGAGATAGCAAGTTATCTTGTTAGAAACAAAAATGGTTAGCAAAATAAATTGGGTACTTAAAAGGCCCAAATAAAATTGTTATCCAAAATTTATGCAATATCTTATGTTAAACTATAGACTACTTTGAGAGAAAAGATTCAAATAAATATAAGGAATATGCCATTACCGACAATTTTTTCCTAAAATTTCTTCTCGTGAATACTCCGTCAATTCCAGAAAGCTATCAGACGCAAATATCTGCAATACATGCACATCAAATAAAACTTGGAAGTATAAGTCAAAAAAATTATTAGATTTAGTTAAGCACAAAAAAGTTACCATCATAAAAGAAGTTCCCAAATCATGTACCAAGCCAAATGAAGAAACAAATGATCTATCATAAATCCACTTGAAAGGACTAAGATAGCTAATCCTCTAATCTAAGCTTGGTCACGTGACAAAATCACATCATCTAATCTTAACTTAGTCACATGACAAAACTTAATTTTCATATAAGGAACCTACCACAATTATAATCATTTGTACTAGACGCCATATTAAGTTATCATTCACACAATTACTCAATAACATAAATCAATTAGATATTTCAGTTTAATACCCAAATATCTCAATTGCCGGATAAATTCAATTAATTATGCATGAAAGGTATGCATTATGCATAAACACTGATATCTGTACAGAGATGTACATTAATGCACCTTGTTTGTTCAGGAACTATTTATTATCATTCTATTTTTGCAGATATGGTAACTGAATACTTGACTATGTTGTCTTCATATCTAAACTAATTCCTAATGCAATGGTACAAATTAATCCCTTTTCCAATATATCTTACAATTGGATTATCTGGGAGTCTCGGATCTGTTATCACAAAATTCTTTTCTATTCGCTCCAAAGTTGTGGCTAAATCAATTCCTTGTCGCATGTCTTTCTCTCTTTCCACACGGTCCCAACTTTCTGTGCGTTGGACTTCTTTGGTCATCAGAATCTCAGGCTCAATAACAGGTTCGTACCTTTCAATTGAACTTTGTTTTCTTGCCCTAAATCTGCAAATAACTGGAATGTTTCAGTAGTAGTGCACAAGGCAGCTTGAGTATCAATGCAAGGAACACATGATAGTGCTGTATGATTGGGGTGATAAATAATTAAGGATCTGGAATGATTAATAACCAATCAAGGATACCCTAAAACACACTTAAATCTGGTGAGCTTCTCACTTACCCAATTAATGAAGAACGACCAGATTTTCTTGTGCTCATCATGGGTAAGTCTAGTTTAGCATCCAATGGAGGGGCCAATCCACTTGGTGCCTTGAGATTCTTATTCTCTCGTGAGTCTTGATACGGAGAGTCAACATGGATTTGCTTGCCCTCATCAAGCTTAGAAAAAGTATCGTGATGTGATTGTGAGTGATTGTGAGGATGCTTCAGAGTTTGGACAACCTCCTCTATAGAAGATATGGCCTCCGCCTGTTGTCGTGCTGACATGAAGAAAAAAAAAATATATCCTGAAAGGTAAGTAAAATATTTCGACTAAGAAAATGGTTTGATAAACTTACTAACCATCATAACGAATTAAGGACATTGGCAAGGCATTTGGACGCAATGTCTTGTCATTTAGACCTTCTGTGTATTTGCTGACCTCAACCTGCATTCTGAAATTAGAGGTGTCTAAGGTTAAATTTTAACAAGGGAAATTTAGATAGATATGAAAGTTACTAGCTAACAACAAGGAAGCATGGCCATGGATTCTAGCCGTCTAAAGAAAAGAGTAACATCATACTTCATCACATTGTAATGCTAATATATTTACATCAAACTTTAGCATAAAATTAAAGTTGGGTATACTTGGATAAATAACTAGGTAGGGAAGGGGAGGAGGGAAAACAATATATAAATGACTTTTAGCTGATGCCATGGTCTACTGTTTAAACTTGATTTGAAAATCAGATACTAGGAAGACAAAAGACAGGATCAGTCAAAAGGAAAAGTCTCACCCTATGTACTTGATGATATTTCCATCCTCATTCCTTATAGGTGTTACAGTAAGAAGGTTCCAAAACTTCGTGCCATCCTTCTTGTAGTTTAATAGCCTTCCACAATAAGTTTTCCCTGTCCTCATAGCTTCTTTTATCTTTTCAATTTCCAATCTATCAGTTTCTGGACCTTGAAGGAAACGACTGCAACAAGTTAAGAAGAAAATAATGTTACAAGTTTGATGAGAAGGTTACAAATACAAAGAAAAGAAGATCATAATCAACAATTGCCTAAGAATAATAATATCTTTTATTATTCCTCCATTGGTCCATTTAGTATATTACAGTTTGGCTATATTACTAGACTTCTCAAGCAGAGTGAATCTTCACTTCATGGTAAAATTTTAAAATGATAACAAGTATCAAGAGAAAGAGCTCACCAGTTTCTGCCAATAATTTCCTTAGCTGAGTATCCGGTCATGGTGAAAAACCCAGTACTAGCATACACTATAGGACAATCAGGCTTGGTTGCATCTGAAACGACAAATGTCTGCTGCAGAGAAGAGAGTGCATCTTTTAGTTCTTGAGAAACTCTAGGAACTGAATCCCTCGGATAACTTGAGTCATCGGAAGCCCTTGCAGAGCCTGAAAATCTGTCCATAGATAATTTGTTTCCCTCTCCTGATGCTCTTATTAAACTCTCACTTATTTTGCCCCTGTCTGAGCTAACTGCAATTCCCCACTCTCCAAGCCTTTGGTTCAGCAATTGAATGCTTTCGTCTTTTCTTGTCTCTTCTAGTATTTCAGAGGATACGGGATGCATTTTAGAGCCCCCAGTTGGAAATGCCATCCACTTTTCTGACAGTTCTGTGTCAGTAATCTTCTCTGGGGTAACCGGACTATGGCTAGCTAGTAACTGGTTAGCTTCTGCATCAGATATCGCTATGTCTTCTTGACTTTCCTGTTCTGGTTTCCCTGGGCTTGGTTTCATTGTCTTGAAGTAGTGAAAATATATAATTGTTGCGCAAGGCTGATTGGCTGGTTGACTTCAAGAAATGAGTTTTTTACTTCAGGCCTCAGGATTCATATGAGATTTTGATCTGAAAATAGAAGCCAAAAAGGTACATTGAAAAGAAAGCGTGCCATGAACTACAATCATCTACAAACACAATGTAGAATGACATTTACCTAATATGGATAAACTCCTGAGAAATAAATGAAATGTAAGAACACTGCGAATGATAATAACCCTTACTTTGCATGAAACAGGTTCTTAATTAGCAAACCTTAAGGAAGATAAAGCAGAAACTCTTACAAAACCTAGGCTTCTAAAACATGTCGGCCAAGAAGGCATAGCCCCTCACTGGAAGTATCTCCGGGGCATATCCAAGAACTCATAAGCTTTAGGTTTGAAGGCTGAAAAGCTAAAAAGAATGAAATTTAATTTAAATATCACCTCGCCGAGCACCAGAGAGTTTAAGAAAGATCTTGAGTCCGTGTGGCTATAGAAGGACAACTAGAAAAAACAAAGAATATAAAGCTCTCTTTGAATTCCCTTTCTTGGAAGAGAAAAGTGAATATATTTTTGCCAAAGAAATAGTTCTTATCCAAAAAACAAGCCAGCTAGCAACGATGTTCCCTTTCGTTAATTTAAGCTCTTTAACTTTGGGCTCAAAACATTCTTGGAACCCAAGGAGAAGAAGGCAACCTTGTAAAACCAGCAGGAAGGGGAAACAGAAGAGGCCGGCTGGCCGGACTTCGACGGAGAAAGAGAAGAAGAAAAAAATGCGTTTTGTCCAACAGCTCTATTGTCGCTCTACTTTTGCGCTCGTGACGAAGGGAGAGGGAGAAGGAGTGAAAGATAAAAAGGAAGCAGGAGCCAAGCAAGAAGAAAAGACGGAGACAGAGACAGGAAGTAAATAAGGGCAAAATTCCTTCACCATTGCGGCAGCAGCAGCAGCAGCAGTCGCTGCTTCTGCTCACTCGATTCATCTCGCGCGGACGGTTCGCGGTGGTCCATTTGGATCATTTTTAGCCTAATCTTTTTTCTGGCGTCGAGGAATTCCTCCTTTTAAAAGCATGCGTGATCCTTGCATTTCTGAGGCTGCAACTTCTCCAAGTCCTCTTTCCTGGAGTGCGAAGGGAATCGACAAGCTAAGCCAAGTTTGGGTGGAGTGTTTTGGGATACGTAACTGTAAAAACGGCTGCACAGTTATTTTTTTTGTTGCGGAGAATCTACGCAGCTTGTGTACAATTCTGCTGTGACAAACAGGCCATCGGAAGTGGGCAAGTGTCATCAGCCAAAAGTCTCGTGCCAGCCACTGGTTTTCTATCCTTTCTGATGTCTAGCTTAATTAATTGCCAGCCTCCCCTAATCTATCTCGCTTTTGTTTATGTGGCCCTCTCCAATCCATCTTTAACAACTGCAGCTTTCTGATAAGAGCTCACAACCATACGTTGAAGAACACGTCAAAACTCGGAGATTGTCGATAGATCTTCTGAGTGCTACGTGCTTGTCGAATATTTTATTTCATGAAACTAGTCTGGGAGCAACGATGGAAACAGAGCTAGCATACACACGTTCAGTAAAAAGATGGATTCCCCTCGTTTCACATGTCCCAAGGTGCAGCACTAGAGGCCGGACGTCGTCGTCAGTCGTACAAAATGGCGTCCCTACATTAGATGCAGCGAGATGAGAACAAACAATCTTTTGGAAGTGGGATTAAAAAAAAAATGTTCCTGGAGGCGTCCCATGAAGTTCGCGGTAGAAGTAAAGTGAAGAAGACAGCTGATGGGGAAATGCCATGCTTCTTCCTTTCCTTCTTTTTTTCTCGTTTCAAATGGCTTAAATTAATTACGTAATGCTTCTTCCTCAGGTGCGTGCTCGAGTTTGTGGGCTGCGAGGACGAAGCGGTGGCCAAGCGGCAATGGCGAGAGCCACAGCCACGGGATGGGAATCCTCTGGCCCGCGGGGGCACCTGCTTCGCTAAGGAAAGCGAAGGGACGTTCTTTGTCGCCCACAGACGCGATGATGCGGTCGTGAATTAATGGAGCTGTGTTGAATTGGGTGGGCTTACTTTTTATACGGGAAGCTAAGTGTGGGTGCCGTGTGGAGGATGCCATATAATTGCCTGCAGTCTAAAGCAAAATTTGTTTTGAGGGTATCAAAATTTGACATGAGAAACTTATTTCTTCAGACAAATTATAGTTGGCTGCCGTGAAGAATGTGACATAGAATGCGATGGAAGATAATTGTGGGTGTCACTGATAATTGTACTTGTTATTTATTAAGAAAATTGTAAGAAATTAATGCCAACTGCGACAATAGATTCATGTGTTTCCAATGAATCGATATTGTGTCCTCAAGATAGGTAGAGGATAGCTGACAGATACATTATTATATATAAGATAAAGGATTAATTCATGGCTATAAACTGACTTTATTATAATAAACTGACAATATTCTAAGAGGATAACTGATAGATATATTATTATATATAACCTGATTTAATAATTTATCTCTATTTATATAACTTGGAGATAGACTATGAGAGATGTATGAGCATAATCACTATTTACCATTTACCATAATGAACTGATGATACTGAAATGTCAATCTATCATAAAGGATTCTTTAAAAAACATCCTTGAGAATTCTAATTGTATTATAAACATGTAAAACAAAAATTTCTCGATTTTTGAAACGACAATCTTTGACACAATAATCATGGGAGGTAATATTATCTGTTTTGTTGGAATTTTTTTATTTATTTGAAAATAAATTGTAAATTTTAAATAAATAAATAAAATATTTAAAATTACATTTACTTTAATTTATCAGAGATGAATAATATAATAAATATTTATTTTTAAAAAAAACTATAAATTAACAAATTTTAAAAAATGCTTGTCCTTACAGCTCATAGTGATATTTTCCACTCTTCTTATCCTCGGTCGCCCTACCGTAGGATTTCCATTGTGCGTTTTTGCATTTTCTTTATCTATGTATTTTTTATTAGAAGATTGAAAGTAATAATTGCATGACAAGTGAAATAAATTATAAAAAAATTTATCATGCATGAAATGTCGTGTATAACACCTTATTTATTTATATTTTATTCAAAACATCTTACTTTATACGTTTAAGGGCCTCCATAATATAAGGTTAGTTAGTAACATCATCTCCAATCCATATCATCAAATTTAGTATAATTTTTACACTAAAATAGTATGATTTCATCATCAAATACTATTTCAACTCCAACCCATCCACACCATATCACACCAAAAAGGAATATTCTTTAGAATATTCTATCATTCTTATTATTTTTTTATGTCATAATTATTATATTTAAATTAATACTTCTTAATATTTGATATTTTAAATTTTTTAAAATTCAGTATCCAACTAGTATTTTATATATTTTTTTAAATTTTAACGTATTATGTTTATGAAATTAGTGATAATTTATAAATATAATTATAATTAAAATATATTAAATAAAATTAAAATAATAATTTTAATAAATTAAATATTT
>JBBMJZ010382782.1:0-15868 GCA_037833815.1 Zingiber zerumbet
CAACTCAAGTACACATATCAAATACAAGGGTAAACCTAACTTAAACCCTTTGCCCAAACACCAAAACACATGGTTCCACGGACCATTGGGATTGCTCCAACAATTGGATCACGCACCTGAATCCACATAATCTCAACAATCGCCTCGAGCTGATCTCCCGATGCAGCCTCAACACGCGTCAACCTTAGACCAAGAGGCATTAATGATCAAATGCACCAATCATGACCTTGATACACTATCACACATATTGCTCGCATTAATGACATCTGACTCACATATTACCAAGGCGTACGAAGAGTAAGGCGGTGAAGTAGGGATGCTACTTCATCCTTGTGCACAAGTCAACGATCGAGCTATAGCTATACTAGTCTAGTCAATTGGACTTGGGTCTCCTTCAACTAGATTCAAGGAGAGGCTTATGATGTGGCAGATAGGGAAACCTACACATGGAAGGGCCAAGTCAGAAATCAAGTCAACGAGTCAAGAGTCAAGCAGAGGTGAAGGTCAAAGTGCCTACCCAACTCCTACTCGATCTCCAGACTTCTCCAACTCGGTTCATCCAATTCCTCCTACTTGGTCACCAGACATATCCAATTTGGTTCACTAGACTTTTTCAACTCAATCAATCGATTCCTTCAGCTCACTAGACTCCTTTAGCTCGGTCAACCTATTCCTTTAACCCGGTCAAACTATTCTTTCAACTTGGTCCACCATGCTCCTTCAGTTCAGACACCCTCGATAGAGACCACATCCTATGTGGCTTATCGTACCATTTTTTCAGAAGAACATACATAACATAGTCGTTTCTCCTTGAAGACTTGGGCAATGTAGTTATTTTTCTCGGAAGACATGGACAAAATCGTGGGTAACGCAAGGGCACAACTATAGTCCTTTAAAAGGCCGCTTGCTTCTATGGGCTAATGTACACACACAAACATTCAAATTCTTCTATTTCTCCATTATTTTTCACCTTCCTCTATCCCATATACAAACTTAAGCGTTGGAGTGGTCACCCGAAGTCTAATTTCGGCACTCATTCTAAACTCTTGCTAGGTGTTCATAGGAACTTTGTGATTCCCCTTTGCCATCGTGTTGTCTACAATCTTCTTCACGGAATCACCCAACAACTATCTCAAACAGGAAGAGGAGTCATGTAGTGTTCACATCTCTTTTCATGGTGCACCATCCAACGCATTTTGGTAAATTTTCCAAATTAGCAGAGGTTGGACTTCCAAAAGCATGCTCCTTCTTTTAAATTACCAATATCACTCACACTCTTCCCACATATTCAAATAGGGCTACTTTGACCCCGAAGCGATAGGACTACTTTAAATTATCACTTACACTCTTCTAAATTAGCAGTGATAGGGCGTCCATGCAGTCTCTCAAGTATTCACAGTTTGATTCCCCGTTACGGAGCATTATAGGGCATTTTTCTCCCGTGGGATGACAAACCAGGGATGTTGGTTGTTGGGCCACCCATTGTTAGTACTTCCGGATTTACTCTGATGACCGGTAAAAAAACTTTCGTGGAACTAAGCCGGTCATCCCTAGGATTAGTCAGCCCGATACCTGGTGCTAAAAAAAGAGGACTATTAGGTGTTTTAATTCAAAAATAGCTTTGGGGTTTTAAGCACTTATTTATTTATCTTTTGAGATTAAGAAACTCGAACACTCTATCTGACACTTTCAAAATTATTACGGTATATTTTTCTTCCCCAAATGGCACAATTTAGGGCATTAATAAACACATGGAAGAGAGGTAGAGAGGGGAAAGGCATACCATGAGCACACACTCAAATACAATGCTGCCTTGACGCTTCACCTACCTCTTTATATAGTTGAACACAGGACAATGGTCATAGTCTTATAAGATCATGGTATAGTTGCACTTCATCCTCTGTATCTGCTGCTATATTAGCATTAAGGACCAATAAGTGAAAGAAACATGGATTGCTTTGTGAAGGAATCTCTAGGCCTAAAAATGTGAAATTTGTCCTTGTAGAAATTATTGAGTGATTGGAGTTCAAAAGGAAACTCTAATTTTTTTTGTGAACAATGTAGGGTGGAATTTGTAGATTCTTGGATACAACAATATTAAATGGGATACATTAAACTTGCTCTCATGCATGTCATTTTAAATATCTTCCTAAAAATGTCATGTGTATGAGAGTCTCAAATACAATGAGATTTCAAGACAAGGAATGTCTTGAGATTGAAATTAGTCTATTTCAGTGTTATGCTTTCATTTATTTTGGGGGATGTTGTTTGATATAAAATTGGAAATTAAAAAGCTTTTGAATATGGAATTTTAGTCTCTAGTTATGCTAGTTGTATGGAACCTTCGTTTTCTTTATCATTATTGATTTTCATTTCATTTCCCAATATTAATTTAAGCCCAATATTTTTAATCTATTAGATTAGATGACGCGATTATGCAGTGATCATTAATGAAGAATTTAGTGATGGCATTTAAGTGAATCGCAAGTCAATCCTGTGTTATATTGTTGATACTGTTTACTTTATCACTTCTTGAATCATGAATCATATTGATGTTTGGTACATCATGTAAGTAGAAGAGTCCAAAGAAGTTAATTATGAGTTGTGCACTTATTTCTTTTTTTTTTTTTTTTTTTTTTTGCAAGTAAAATGAGAGAAGGTTCGATAATTAAACCTAATTATATTTGTGGATCTTTAAGAAGTTTGAAAATGCTTTATAAAACTCTACATTTTGACATTTCAAACTCTTCAAGATAATCTTTTGCAAGTCAAATGGACCAGCTTTCTACTCATGAAATTAAGCTTCAAATACTAGCATGGTTTTAAAAAGCTCCCATTTGTGCTTTCATATGCAGCTTCCTAAGTTTGAAGGAGATGACATAACGACTGCATAACCACACATCACATATGTGGATTTGTATATACAGTAAAAAAATCTTATCTGTATATGTCTGCATATACTCCATATGCTCTATGTAATGAGTCAACTACATATCACATGCATATGTTTTTTGAAACCTTGTACACTCTGGTTTGTAAAGTGTCTGCAGCTCACTGAAGGTGTTAATGAACACTAGTTTGTAGTAACTGGCTTGTAAAGTGTCTGCAACTCAAGGTGTGTGTTGATAGAACTTTGAGTCTTGCAAAGCCCTTAAAGATGTTTGAATGTGGAGTTCTTTATTAAATCATTAGCCTATTTTTTTACAAATCCATTTGCCATCAGGATTAATAATAGACCCTTTTGACATTTAAATTTCACTTAATAGCTGTCTCAATTCTCAAGATTCTTGAATAATGTTTATATTCCAGTAGTCATCAACTGCAAGATCAGCAACATATTGTACATTGCTTGTTGACTTTTCAATGTTGAGTTTGGTAGGTTTATCATTGCACGTATATTTAGTGAAACAGATTTGAATCTCGAGAAAATGAGCCCAAATTGTCATTTTATAACTATGATTGATCTTGAAAAAAAATCATATGAAAGTATCTTTGTTTGAAATTGTGTAGTAATTGTTGAGCATGTGGGGGCATTTCTAATGCTTGAATTTGGAAGCATTGGTGGATAGCTCTTGTAGTGGTTTTCTTTGATTTGAGCTATCTGATTTAGTTCTACCTTAAGCTACAACAGCAATAGGTCACGAGTTACAATTATTTTTCTTTGAACCAATAAATCCTCCAAATATCAGTTTTTCAGTCATGTAGAATTGTGACAGAAGTCTGAGCATATAGTTTTGAACAATGAGAGTTTATCTGAGTTGACTCTACTGTATTCCCGTGGTGAATATCTTGCCGAAAATGTCATCGGCTTATTCCCATCTTAGGGAACCGTTTAGAATGATTTGTAAATAGGAATTAGGAGGCACAAAAGTGAACTCTCAATACTAAGTCAATTCATTCAGATTTGAGTATAAGCATGATTCATATTGCCAAGTTCTTTTGCTTGCAAACGACTAAAGTTTAGCCATAAACAAAACCGCACTTGAATGCAAACGTACATAAAAGTTTACTCAGGCAGTTTTGTCATGAATCTGACAAACTCACATAAAACACCCCTTTGATTGGCGATTCTGTATCGTGTTTGCACATGACCCGCTCTCCATTTATCGGTAAACGTTTTGATTGTGCAATAATTCTACAGCTGCGGCAACCACATCCTTACCTTCTGCAGGGAGATCAAGCTCTGGCTCCTCAATTTTCCTCTGCAAAAGTTTATCAAGCTCTCCTCTCAATCTCTGCAAAAATTTAGTCAGGTTAGAAATTCATCATGAACTGCATTTAACTTGTTTTAAAAACAGCTCGATTAAGGAAAAAAAAAGGTAAAACGAGCATTCCATCAACAATAAAAAAGGATATATAGAATGATACCTTGCACACTCTAACCTGAGCGATGGTGAACGACATCCAACGTGGACGATCTAACACGGCCAAAATCAAATTTTTTTAATCTCTCTCATCTGTACTCAACTCCCTTCTCTCTTCTGCATGCAAGGTGGTACTTGTTTTTACAAGCCAGCACCAAGGTGGAGCTGGTCTTTAAAGACCAACACATTTAGTGGTGTTGGTTTGTGCAAACCAACACCAGTACTGGTCTAGCACCAACATGGTCCAAACCAACACCACTGTTGGTGCTCGTTTAGGGCAAACCAGCACCAACAGTTAGTGCTAGTCTTCTGTTGGTGTTGGTCTTTAAAGTCCAGCACCACTGGTTTGGACAAACCAACACTAACATGGTGTTGGTTTTTGCAAACCAACACAATGTGGTGGAAACCAGCAAAAACCAACACCAATGTCGTGGAAACCAGCACCACTAACAAGCACCAACGTGCTGGTCCGAGTCTTTAAAGACCAACACGTTAGAGCTGGTTTGTAAAAATCAGCACCACCTTGCATATAGGAGAGAGATTTGCATTCGGGAGAGAGAAGAGAGTTACATGCAAATGAGAGAGATTAAAAAAATTGATTTTGGCCACGTCAAATCATCCATGTTGGATGTTACCCACCATTGCTCAAGTAAGAGTGTGCAGTCTATCATTCTTGTGTGTGTGTGTATATATATATATATATATATATATCATCTCAAACTACCAGAGGGTTATGCTTACCTGAATAAGTTGTAGCGTGTTCTTAGGAGCTGAGAAATGAAGGTAGCCATCCAACATCTCAATACCCTCGCCAGATTCACTGGGTGTAAGGTTGCCACCAAACAGAAGCAAAGCATAATCTGAAATATTTGTTGAATCCCTTATGTATATGCTTGATGATTTCACCTTATCACTGTAAATCATGTAGGACAGAGGGAACAGATTGACCCTTGCATTAACTGAGGAAGGATGGATATCAACTTTCCCGACATCTTTGCTGTAGAAAGCTGTTCTCTTTCCTCTTCTTTTGCATTGGATGACATTGGGGTAAAGGCCAGCACAAAGAACAGCACACATCATTTCCATATCATCTCCATACTGGTTGTATGCCTGCAACCAAGTATATATTAACAAAGAGATATAAATATGCATAATCAGTGTCTCACAGATTTTAATACTAACAGTACCTTGAAAAAAAAAATCCATTCATATAAATAAAATCAAGTTGATAAATGAACCTAAAATGCTACTACAAGAATGCAGAAAATCTTCAACTAATCTGATAGTTGGCCACATGATTATTCTACCATTCAGCTATCCTATCGATTGCAATAGTCTGTTTTTGTAAATCGTGGATAGACATCTGTGCATCTGGTTCTCAGATAGCTTAAAGATAATCAAGAATCCAGCCTAATATGGCGTCTCAACACAGAACTGCCATTACTATTGTTTTCTCACAATAAAATGGGAATAATCTAGGGTACTAAATTCATGTATGCGGCGCCAATCTGTTTGCATCATCAGGAAATGTTGGACAGTGCATACCAAACCTGATGAATGACAATATAAAATGTTTATACAAAGATTATTTCTAGCTAGGTTGATACCAATGTTTAAAATCTCAAGATGTGTCAGACGTTTTTGTTTTTGACTGGAATAATGTCGTTTTGATATCATGCCAACATTTGGATGCATGGTGTTAGGAGATTGAAGGAAGAAGAAGATATTCGCCGAGTGATATTGAGTTTTGATAATTTATTAGAACGATACATTTTGAACGTTTAGCCAAGCATGGTACGAGATTTCAAATCATGGCTGACACAATGAAAAAAGAGAGCATATTTTCACTCTTACTATTTGCATTTTATACATAAACAAGTTCTTAGTGATTTATTAAGCAAAAAATTTCTTAATATTTTTCTCTTTGAGATTTTATTGTGAAATGATATTCCATGAAACTTATTATGTCAAAGACCAAAGCAACCCCATAAACCCTTAAAATCATTGAAACAACCAAATAATCATATGGCCATAGGCAGATTATATTATCACTGACAGAACATACATTGATCAATAATTTGAAAGAAATCCAAAACTACCGTTCACTCTATAGATATTTAATAAAAATTCCTTATCTTCTACACTGAAATAAATTCTCCAAGATATTCATTAAAGAGAAATAAACCATCATAAATAATTAACCATGAAAATAAGTAAAAATAATCTTAGGACCAAAACATGTTATTTGTAGTTTAATGCATTTTCTCAAGGAGAACATTTTGTTTATATAGAGATCTAGGAAGCATTTCCAGTTTTTCAGATTTTTATTTTCAAACTATTTCATTGACATACTAGTTAGGCGAGAATGGATGATCAAGTGTCAGGATATCTTTAATAAATAATTTCCCACTAAAAGATTGTGGAGAAACATATTGGAATCAGAACAAAATGATAGAATCCAAACCTTGGCACCTTTAGCTTTATCCACAAAACCAATGTCAGATAGCAGATACAAGAACTGTTTTCTCATATCCTCCATCATTTGCAATGTTATGGGAGACAAGAAATTCTCCCAACAGAAAGCACGCTCTCTACCACCACGTTTTGCATCCTTCCATGCTTCAAATGCATTAAGAAGAGCAATATGATCACTGCAAGATTCTCCAGATTTCATCAAATTTTTAACATTCTAAAATTAGCAGCAATGATGTACAAAGTAAATAGCATTATGGACCTTGGCAATCCATGGTTTAAGAACATTAAATAACTAACAAATGCATAGCGTTGCCATTTTAGGGTTCCCATTGAGCACCAAAAGATAAGTTTTACATAATCAACTAGCATGAACAAATATAGTTTGGCTGTTAGAAATTTGTTAAGGAAAAAATACAATTTTTTTCCAAAACAGCAGTATCAAGCTACCGGCATACATTCTTTTCAAATAACTAGTAGCAGCCGCTCATGAATTTCCCGACGTAACATTCTATAGAATCATTATACACATCATACATAGAAGGAGCATACTACTACACTCATGCAAAAGGTACTAAACTCATACAAAAGGTGTAAACAAAGATGAGTGGTGATCTAGACCTGCAAGAATCGCCTGCAAAGAATCTTTTAGCAGAATCAGCTTCTTCTTTTCTATTTATAGGTAGAACGAATGGGTCGCGATGTGCCAGAGCGGCGGCAATTGTGAGAGCTGGATCTAGGCACTGGAATATGGATCCTATAAGTAGCATCTTTCCAATATTTGGATCCAAGGGTAGAGTGCACAGATGCCGTCCTATAGAAGTTTAAAAGGCATTTAATAGTACTGACAAGGACAAAAAAATGTTCCATTGTAAACCAACTGAAGCACATTCTAATAGTAAAGCTAAAGTAGTAAACTTTATTTTATTATTGCACACCAAGTGGGGTAAGCTCCTCTGTTTCATCCAGTGCTCCAATTGCTTTCAAAAGTTCAACAGCATTTTTAACAGACAAAGGATCAGGGGGTTGAAGAGCCTTGGCTAAAAATGCTGCAATTGCTCCAAGTTGTAGGCTTTTAATGTTAAGGCATAGTTCTTGCAAAGGGGTTCGGAGAATTTCAGGTAACTGGTATTGGGGCATAGCATCATGAATAACTTTTGGGTACAACCTATAGCACACCCCTGGTTGAACTCGGCCAGCACGTCCTCTTCTCTGTAAAATTAGTAAATGTTAGGATATTAAATTGAATAAAAATAGCTGAGTGGCATTAACATTCATCTGATGGACCTGATGTGCTGAAGCCTTCGATATCCATGATGGTAACAAGCATGCCAGCTTATTAAGGGCATCATAACTTGTTTCTTTAGCCTTGCCACAATCAACAACATAAACAACATCATCTATCGTAATGCTGCTTTCTGCAATATTTGTTGCTAAAACTATCTTCCTGAGATATAAAAAGGATTTCAGGATGTTATGTACCTTGACAAAAGAACCATTCTGAAACCAAAACTCAACAAAGTATTTTGGCCATTTCAATCGTACCAATACAAAATTTAAGACGGATGCAGAATATCTATCATAGTAATTTAAATGATTTACTAGAAATTATTTTCTTCATTTGACACCAAATCAAATAATTATATATGTTCTAGCATCAAACATTACTAAAAAGAAAAATAATTCAACTGGATGCCTGTAAAATGGGTTACAACATGTAGAGGTGTCAAGCCAAACCACCCACGGTCCATCCAGCTCAGCATGAAACGGGTTGCGCCATGCCCGGCCTAACACCTTCAATTGGATTCAGGTCAGGCAATACCTACACGGTCCACAAGGTGGGTCGAGGTATAACAAAGTTCGAAACCATGCCTACCCCAACACAATACTAAGCACAACACACCCACTTCAAATATAGCTCAATTTTAATCTTTTTTAAAATAATTTTAAAATTCCATCTGTTGATATAAAATATAGTTGATAATAATAATATTATTATCATTTTTATTACCTATTTAGATAATTTTAAAATATTAATTAAAAATTAAAGATTAAAAGATCAATTAGCTAAAACAAAGAAAGGCTCGAGTTGTGATTGGCCTTGGCTCTTGTAGGGTTGGCATGAGCACAACCAGAAAAGAGTTGGGACGTGCCCAACTTTGCATACCCATGGTGGCTGAGGCAGGCATAGTCTATCAACACCTCTACGCCCTATGGTTAATTTAGATCAATAATTCAAGTAGTAGTATTTTGTACCGCCTTAAGATAGATATTTTAATCGCAATGTATCTGGATTAAGTAGAATGTCATGGACCTTCAAGATTGTAATAGCCATGTAGGGGTAAAGATGCCATGAATTGGGATATAGAAATATTGTTCTATATGCAAAGCATTTTGGAATAGGAACAGGCATTCAACCAATCACTTCTCTATCTCACAAACAATTGAGAAAAGTGAGTTCTCATTTTAATCAATGAGCACAAAATCTGGAAAAAAAAAAACTGAGAAATTAAGTTGAGAAATGCCTATGGAGTATGGAGGAAATACCAAGCACAACTCGCTTAATATAGACATTGCTAGTGAAATATTCAATAAAGGGAAAAGATTCATGCATCTGACCTCAAAAAGTCTACAACAACTTGTTATAAAAATCACAGGAACCTCAAGTAGCAGCTACTTCATATTCTATTTTCATTTTGGAAAATGAAACGATAGTGATGTCTACTATTACTCTAGCAATAGATCACAATAGAAAAGTCAACATTAGCAGATCAGGTAAGTTATATAAAAAACAATATAACAATATTGAAATTTTTTATGAAGAAGGTCAATAAATTTCACAATACATTGTTAAATCTTTCCAATTTTTACTGGAAGATGGCTCTTCAATTTTAACAAACTTCAGATAAAGGTCAATCTTAGGCCTAGAGATGTAGATCTTTTGGATGTGAGTACAGTCAACGTGAGGATGATAAAAAGACAATAGAATATTAAATTGTCTGTTAATTGAGGATTGGCAACAACTAAGCCAATATCAAATCACATATTTGTTACACCCTAAATGATCTACCTGCAATAAGTATGGAGATGATGTTAAGAGCAGTAACTCAGCTGTTTGGTTATCTTCACTTGGAATATCTGGCATAATCATAGTTAACTGATATTCGAAACTCATACTCAACAATAGAGGGCATATGGAGAATATATTCCTTATAGTTGTAGGAAGTATCATGTTTAGACAGGAAGTGTCCTTTCAAGAGGGGGAAAAATCATGATGAAGCATACTACTGCTCAAGGTTTAGAATAAGTGTAGTGTAGATATTTGTGGCTCAGCATATATGTGTCTGATGTCAAACGATCCAAAGGATGAAATAGAGGAAGAAAAGAAGAATAAGCAGAAGATCGCCACATATCTGATGAACAAACATGCATCGTCGACCTTGTAACCTGACAAACTTCTTTAGCTGTTGGTCTTCTTTTGGCCTGCTGTCAAAGTTTCCAAGATATTTCAGTGTCAATTTCTGGGAGAAAAGGCATCAAGTAAGACGAATGGATTCTAACCATGTTGTTATTGTTCTTGGGCTTTGGATTATGCAGCTAACATCTATAATCTACATCAGATTTCTACTTATCAAATGTTGTGGTCTGACCTATGTTGGTACTCTAAAAACAGATAAAGGTATTGGCAACTCAAGTAATAGGTCTCTAAGTGTAACAATTTATCACCATAAAACACCAATTCTATAACATATTTGGCTACTAAAAGAACTGGAAGATGTGTCAGAGCAGTTGAGTTGCAAAATCAATATCAAGGTATATAGAAACAAAATGAAAGATGGTAAAAGAGTCTGGAAGCACAACAATCCTAGGAATGCAATTCAGCTGTATATATTAATGTCAATCAGCAGCTTCTTTTTATTATTTTTGGAGTTTTAACAGGATTACTTGCCTTATGTTCTTTGGAGGTCTGTCAAAGATTTCACGTTGATTGACAGTTGGCATTGAACCATGTAATGGAAGAACAAGAAATTTATTGGAATCTCCAAGATATATGTTTCCTTTAATTTTTTCTAGCAGTTTGGATATCTCATCCCATCCAGTAAGGAACACAAGGATGGCTCCATCACCTTCATTGCGGCAAATATATTCAATAGTGGCCTCCACCTAAAAGATCATAGAAATATAGTTTCCATATAATCCACAATCATGAATAGAGAACTGATCCTATAACTAAAAACTATTCAAAAAACAATATATCCAACATAGGTACAACTAATGAACATTGACTCATTTGTTCATTCAATGATCAACCAAAAACCATTTCAAAGAATTTTACTTTGAAAAGCAAAAAAAAACAAATCACACATCCGATTCAAACCTGAGAACCAAGTAGAGACAAAAGCATGTCATTTTCCATTTTCTAAATCCATCTACACAAAACATAATTACAGCAGAATAAAAAATAGCAAAAGCAAGAATGGAGAAAATTGTCATACTAAGTACTGAACAAATAACTCCACCCAGATGATTTTAGTTTTTAGTCCACTGAAGCTAAAATAAACCAGAAAGTAATAATAACTGTTTTGGGTTAAGTATATCATTACTAGAAAGTCATATTTCATGATCACAACCTTTAAGTTCTAATGAATTAGAAAGAAAAATCATAGCAATCCTAGCCAAGGTATCTCGATGAAGCTCGGGAGATAAATACACTTCACGCCATTACAACCAGATTCACATTGGAAGAAGTAACAAAAGTGATGGCTGAATTTGCACTCCTAATCACCAATGAAGTTGGCAGTTAATCGAAATGATGCATGTCATCTTATTTGGCTCTCAGTCTCTAGCAGCTCCATCATATGGATAAAAACCAGTTCTGTATGTCATTGTTCAATGGTAATCATTGTATGGGTTATTAAATAGCTCTAAAAGATAGAAAAAGATCCATAAAACCAACACAGATAAAATGAAATTGTAGTTCGTGTTGCAGTCTTATGAATAGAAACAAATTTATATAATGGATATTAGGTGTATCCACATCCTTAAAGCTTCAATCTTCTGGTAGTCCAGTGACATATGCAGTGGCACAATGCCATCCAACAAGAACTGACATCTATCTGATTATAAATATAGTTTGTTTAGTCCCAACACAAGTGCACGGGTAAACTTGCACTTGTTATATCATGCCTTAAAATTTTCACTTGTAATCCCACCTAAAATCAGCACATCCAAAATCATAAAGCAAAAAAAAAAAAAAAAGACAGCCCGGTGCATGAATCTCCCACCATGCGGGTGTCCCGAGGAAGGATCTATTATACACAGTCTTACCCTACTTTTACAAGAGGTTGTTTTCAGGATTTAAACCCGTGACCTTTTGGTAATAAAGCAACAACTTTACCGTTGTGCCAAGGCTCCCCTTCTCAAAATCATAACAGCAGGCTTCATCAATTTGTTAAGGAACCATGAATAAGCAGGGAAATAAGTATAATTAACCTTAAAAAGTAGGCATCAACTTTCAGTTACTTACAAGACCCAATTCCAGTTGTGCAGAAGACCATGCTTCAAGTGATTGCCTTGTAGATATGCTATAATTTTTGTATTGTACATCAATATCAACACCCTGCATAACCAAAAAGTTTCTGTAGCGAACTGAGAAGGGAAGACTAGTGATCAAACCAAAAAAAAAAAATAACATAGAGTAGTAACACTTGAGTTTTAGCAACATACAACAGGTTGCAGCCAAATGACTACCTAAAAATCACAATGAACTAGTAAGCAAGTCCTTTCGATGAATTTTCCAGTGGTCTTATTCTTTACCAACTAAATTAGCACAAAAGAATTGGAAGAATAAAGTTATGCAATCTGATCAAATAAGAACAGAATCCATGTTTTCCTGCTTGCATGGTCAACTGCAAATATGAAACTGAAATTATCATTATTGATGATCAAGTATCGACATACTATCTGAATAATGTCTTGCGTATATCAATGGATACAGTATGAGATTCAAATTTATGCACAACCTAATTCAACTCCTAATTAGCCTCCTATACAAGCCCACACCATATTACTCAAATGGGTAGTAATTGCTGAGGTAGATGCAGATGCTTGCACAAATCAAATATATTTAGTGGCCAGGTAAGGATTTCCTTTGCTCAAAGAATAAAACAATCAAACACAAAACCTCACAAAAGGCATTTACCTCAAATATTTCTGACAAAGGATCACTTTTTGTAGATGATTGCCTCATCCTCCTCCTCCTCGAGTTCCCTTGATAATTATCGAACTCGGGTGTTATCTTGTATCGTGTTTTTTCAATTATGTCCTCTAGGAAAAATTCTGTTACAGGAAATGTAAAACCCTGCAAAATAATGAAATAAGAAATCCATTGACTCAGTTGTATAATTACAGAGGAAAGCATAGTGTTGTCATAGCTTGCATAAATAGTTTACCGGTATGTGGATGACCGGTGAATTACCAAAGTATTTGGAGAAGAGATCAGCATTCAAGGTGGCACTCATTAATACTACTCGCAGGTCTGGCCGTCGTGGAAGAAGGTCACGCAATATAATTATAAGGAAATCCTCATTTATGCCTCTTTCATGAATTTCATCAACAAGTATATGACTAACACCTGCTAGGTCTGGTTCTTGAACCTGTTGGTGCAATTTCAAGTTTCAACAAGCTAAAAAGTACTCATGGTAACTTATTTTTTATAATCAAGAATTACCTCATTATTATTGGAATAACTAATGCTATTAGCACTTAACACTATACATATAGTTCAAGCATGAAAACACCTAAAATACAACTGAAATGTATTATATCTAAGTTCAATTAAGATTACCAAACTAATTGATGAGAAATCTGTTTTAGCTGGAGGAACATAATTCAAATTGTAATACCTTTCAATCGTAGGTTGCATGAGAACACAATCACCAAAAAAAAAATTGTTCTCTTGCACAAAGGATGAGCATAAGTCTCATACCACCTACTTTGTAACTTGTTCTGTCATTAACATTCACAAAGCCTCTAAGCTATGATATGATGATATGGTTTTCACAGTTGCTACTGGCATCAAACAAGGACACTGAAAATGAAATTGTGCTGAATTTTCTGATGCGCCAAATTCATGAAAAACTATTGTGTTATTTGCATAACAAATGTGATCAAGTATAACTCTCAAGCATCATGAATTGTATATCTAGAAGGCAAAATCTATGAATAAAGGGCAGCCCAATGCATGAAGATCTCACCAATGCAGGTCCCAGGAAAGGGTCTATTGTATGCAGTCTTGCCCAGCTTTACAAGAGGTTGTTGGCTGTTTCCGAGACTCAAGCCCGTGACATCTACGTCACAGGACAGCAACTTTACTTTTGCGCTAAGGCATAATCTATGAATATAAACATTATCATATACCACATAGTTATTACTTATAAAGTGGTAAAGCAACTTATAAATTGGCTTGAAAATTTATGGTTAACAAGGTTTGGGATCGAGTTCGAAATTTTTCTGTACCCAGAATGAAACCAAGTTGAATTTTCGTAAAATCGGATCTCACCTATGCTCACCCCGAAATTCATCATGATCATTCAATCACATTTATCATAAGGTGTAGGATATGTCATACCACAAGTTGACCCATTCCCTTGACTGGCACCAAGTTCACTTAGCAATGCAACAAGCCCATCGACAATCATTGTCAACCATTTGATACAATGGCAAGTGCTGAACAATACATGTAACTTCCTCTAATCTCACTTATTCAACAAGGAGCATCAATAAAAAAGAAACAAATTAGTTGCTTAACAAAACATTATATAGTCTTATTATTCTTATTTAATTGATATTATGCCATCTCATACATGATTTAAAGTTTCATTCCATGTCTATCGTCATGGGTGAAATAATTCATTTGGTCCACAAACTAGCAAACAGAACACCCCAACGCCACAAATCTCCTCAATTAAGTCTTCTGCATACACGAAAGCAATGTGGGACCACAAGGAGAGGAGAAGAAACCTAGACTTAAGTAAATATTAGATCCAACGGACAATAAAAATGGCAGTGAGTTATGGAAATTCATATCAACGAACGACTGTAGTCAAAATTAGTTGGAGGGAATTTTGTGAGACTTCAAGGCCAATTTGACGAAGGCGCAAATACAAAGATTTGGCAACCGCCATTCCATGACTGCACGCGAGTGCGCGCGTATATACATAATTGTGAAAAGCACGCACCTGGTTACGCCTAGGCGCAAGGTGCAGCCAGGCTCGCCATATGTGCCTAGGTAGTGATCCAAGCGCAATACTTTAAAGAAGTGTGCTTAAGTGCGTGCCTTTTGAGAGGTTAAGGTGCGCTTTTGGCATGATTTCCCTAGCCTTATTGAATTTTTTTTTAAAGCTCAACTCATACCTTTAATTACCCTTTAAATTAATTAGGTTGCATGCATGCAGCACATTTTTCTAGCTTGACTCTTCTGCTCCCTTAGAAAATGAACATCAACCTTTAATTAGGTTGCATGCATGCGGCACATTTTTCTAGCTTGACTCTTCTGCTCCCTTAGAAAATGAACATCAACCTTTAATTATGTTGCATGCATGCTACACATTTTTCTTGAGTTTTGCTCCCTTATAAAAAATGAGCATCAACCTTTAATTAGATTGCAAGCATGCTACACATTTTTCTTGAGTTCCGCTCCCTTATAAAAAATGAACATCAACCTTTAATTAGATTGCATGCATGCTACACATTTTTCTTGAGCGACTCTTCCTCTCCCTTGTAAAACTTTAATTAGGTGGCATGCATATGACACATTTTTCTTACGCGACTCTCTCTCCCTTATAAAATGGACATCAACCTCTTTTACAAACTAATTTCTCTCAACATGACTCTTCAATATTTGAAGTTTGTTTTTTTCTTTAATTTGAAGTTTGATTTTGATTATAAAGATACACTATTTCAATATTTGAATGTTAGTGAATTTTATATTTACATTATTGTTTAATAGTTTATGGATTATAATTTTGTTA
>JBBMJZ010382793.1:0-15867 GCA_037833815.1 Zingiber zerumbet
ACTGACGTAATCTGTGTTGCAGGTCGGAGCGGAGTCTACAGGCAGTCAACATGAACGTCACATCCTAACATTCCATCTCATCGACTTTCGGATAAGATTAGTTAATAAATATAATAATAATAATAATTTATATTTATTAGTATAAGTTTAAAAATTCACTGATAGAGATATGGGAAAGTAGTATCGAATTAAGTATTCACGTGTATTTAACTCTTTAAGCCAATTTAAATATCCAATTATCTTTATAATTCAAATTGGGTATCTATAATTTTCTAGATCAAAAAAATCCATCGGGTCGGATTTTTATGTTCCCATCCATTATTTCTCCCCGCTAGTTTTTTTTACAATTTTCTCATTTTAACCCTTTAATTCTGTCTGGTGTGTCACTTTCGCTACTTGAGCCCTCATTTTAATGCGCTTTAGGCGTCAAAGTTATACACCGGGGGAAAACCATTTTTTTTAAGAAAAACAATCTTGAATCTTGTTGAGAATGACAATATTAGCCCGTACTACTAATTATTGTATTTTTTTTTTATCGATTTTATTCTCTTGCAAATAGAAATAAATTGGATTCAATTGATTTTGACGGGTCCTTCGGCTATAATTGCACGTTCTACCATATTCTCCGGCCTCATGACGTTGAATATATATATATATATGGAAAAAATTTCTCATCGGTAAATAAAACTTTACAGGTAGTTGTTATTAAAAAAAAAAAACTTTATTTTCATTCGCTCGTAGAATATATTTATTTAATTATTTTAATATTTTTAAGATATTAAAAGTCTAAAAATAATTATAATTCATCTTAAATTTAGTACATTAAATTAGAATTTAATATATTTTCTATCAAATTTAGTATGATTCTTTTCCACCTCAATTAAATGAAAAATATACTAGATTTTCTTTAAATGATACTCAATAAATAGAAAATATACTAAATTTTATTTAAATGATGCTGAATTTAGAAGGATTTATATTAATGAAAAAACAAAAAACCGTACTTAATTTAATAAAAAATATACTCAATTTTAGTTTAAAATATTAAATCTAATAGGAATTATACTCTTTTTTATACTGTTTGTACTTAAAAAATATGAGGGGTAATTTTGATAGAAAATATACTCAATTCTAGTATAAAGTGCTGACTTTAAGCGGAATTATATTCATTTTAGTATATTTTCTATCAAATTGAGCACTATTATTTTTCCACCTCAATTGGATGGAAAATAAACTAGATAGTGCTGAATTTAGGAGAAATTATATTAAATAGGAAAAAAGTAGTGCTTAATTTAATAAAAAAATATATCTGATTCTAGTGTAAATTGTTGAATTTAACAGGAATTATATTCGTTTTTAGACTTTTTGCACCTATGAGGGGCAATTTGATAAAAAATATATTCGATTCTAGTATAAAGTATTGATTTTAAGAAGAATTATACTCATTTTTGGACCTTTTGTACCTAAAAAAACTGAGGGGCAATTAGATAACAATATTTATATGAGAGAGTTGAAGCAAATAAAATTTTACATGCAGGGAGGGGAAATAAGATTTTTTGTGATTGAGGATTTCTCTACGATATATATATATATAAACCTTCTCCATTAGTGTTATCAATCCTAAGATGTGGAACTAAAGAGCATTCACATCAGTTTCTCTATCACTATATCTAAAATTTAGGGTAAATAACTCACTTTATTAAATTTAGATAATTACATTTCACTACACACTATATCAACTACCATAAAATTTCTATTATCTTTATTTTTTTTATTATTTTCTTCTCTTTCTTCTATTTTCTTATTATTATATTTATATTTATGGAATGAGTATAAGGAGAGATTGAAAAGGAGGAAGGATCTCCTGGACCACTTTTTATGGTCCAGGGGATAAACCAATCTTATTTCTGGCTAGATTGTGGCCGCGATCTGGTCAGAATTGGTTGCGATTCCTTCCTGGGTTCACTGTCCTCACCAGGTTATTGTTTGGTTCGGAGTGAACGGCCAGAGGCCACCCGGTGGCCATCCTCGCTCGGTGCAACCTGACCACTTGTTCACCACTGGTGGCCTTTGGGCGGCCTCCGACCGCCTGCTTCGAACCAAACTATAACCTGGTGGGGACGGTGAACCCAGGAAGGGATCACAACCAATTCCAGCCGGATCGCGGCCACGATCCGACCGAAAATAGGAGTGGTCCATCCCCTGGACCATAAAAAAGTGATCCAGGAGATCTGGACTCGATTGAAAAGAATGAGTTGAAGGAGAGAGATTGAAAAAAAAATATTATTTTATTTTTAGGGTAGAAGTTTTATTCCCTAAATTTAGAGATCATTATTCATCAAATCTAAATTTAGGGAATAGATAAGGTAGCTGATGTAAAGGTTTTTTAGTTACCCTATCTAAAATTTAGGGTAAAATATTTAGATAGGATAATTAATATGGAGGTTCTAAAGAGAATCATAATAATACATATTTTTATTAAAAAAAAATAATGAGAAAAAATTACTAATAAATTTAAAATTTTTTACCGTATGAAAGAAAAAATAGATATTAACCTAATTTATTTGTGAATTTGATCAAAATTAATTATTAAAGATGGAGATTCTTAATGAAAAAGTAAAATATCAATGAAAATGAGTAAATTATATGGACATCAAATTAAATTCTAATTAAATTGGGAGGACCGATGAGTGGAATGCCTAGTGTGATGATTAATTAGAAAGTGACATAAGGAGGTATTGGAGCCTAAGGACAAAAATGAATTGGATAAGGACTTGGTGTGTTTAATGCAGCCCACGAGTGAAGGGGATGTGCATGTGCACTTTGTCCTCCCAACCCTATTCTTGGACTCACCTAAAGCTTTTATTTTGTCCTAATTGACCACCAATTATTTATGATCTATTCATCAATTCAAGCATTTCTTTTTCAAACTAGATGATGTTTTAGAGCTTGTAATTACCTTTTTCTATGAAGATATATTCTTATTTCGTCAAATTCATGTTAGTCTATATGAATTAATTAGTGGTGTCGTACAATGATTGACTGATACAATCCATAAGTAAGATATCAACGGTGCAAAAAGAAAAATAATAATAATATAAAAGTTATATTATTTTGGGAAATTATAATATTGAGGTCTCATACTCTCATCAAACCAAACAAGACAATATTAAATTTGTATTGAATCAGCCATTTTGATACGCCGATCTATATCATAAGTTAAATCAATGATTGAGAACGGATTGAGAACATGACATGTACTAATCATACTATTTTTCCTCTGGCTTTTTAACCATCAATTATTGAAATAGTAAAAAAAAATTGTTCATCTTAATCCATGTGTATTGACTTCTAATTTATAGTTTTTTCATTATTGTTCGATAATATAACTAATAAAACAGTTATTGAGGAAAAGCTCAATGAATATGACCCAATAATTGGAAGTCTATACTAAGTTAACACATCACGCCATCTCTCTCAAGTCTCACCTACACCATCCATTCTGTTGTACTCAAGTCACTTGAGTTAGCCCAACTAGTACTTTTCACCTTGAGGCTAAAATTGACTCTGCCAAGAACATAAACTTGAAACTCTCGATGTTGAAGAAATAAAACAAGAAATCTTATTATATCTGGCAAAGTAAGTTACCCTGACAATAGAAAAGAGCATCCTCCATCTTAATTCTTAAGCATGGTTAGCATTGACATTTCTTGAAGTTTATACATAAATTTGCAGCTTTCAATGATTGCGGCTTCAATGCCACATGGCCTGACAAGACATTCCAGGAGTAAGTTAAGTTTAGACCAAATCTAAGACTTATACACTCTCACTAACATACATTAAACATTGCTAAAAGCACAAAGAAACATACATACGTGTATGTGTATATATATATATATATAGCCAAATAAAAAACTTAAAAAAATAATAATAATGAAAGCTTAGTTTAACTGGGTCCTGCAAAACTTACAGGCTGTGCTGAAGTGTCCTCTTGCAAAACTCCACGAATTAGACATTACAATACTTGTGCCACTCCTTTCTCTGGTTCATTGCAATTCAAGTGTCACTTGTCACCTCCAAGTGATGGCCAGAGAGTCTTATTTGCTTACTATTCCCTGACGAGCCAATAATTATGTCCACATGCAAACAACCCGAGTTAAAATAAAATTAAAAATATACTATATTTCATTTTCACCTGCATGGCAACCGACTTGAAGCCTATTTATACTCTGCTTCTGCTCATCACTTGCTTGTGTAGCAAGACTGGGTTGTTGGTCAGCAATGAGAAAGACCTCAGCTTCTGTGATAAGGAGGGAAAGAAGAGTAGCAATGAGAGGGAGGAGACCTCCGCAGCATTTGGTGGTGCGAAAGCTCAGGAAGCTCAAGATGGTTGTGCCTGGTTGCAGGTCTGCTGAGTTGCAGGTATTGCTCAGGAAGACCACTGAGTATGTTTCATACCTGGAGCTGAAGGTGATTGTTCTCAGAAAGATATTAAGCCTCCATGACGCCTGACGAACTCTGTCGTTTTCTCTCAGCTGAAATCCTGTGCATAAGCTATTTGTGTTATGGAGAAGGATGATGTAATTTTGTACCTATCTGTAGTCCCAAGTACTCATTATATTGTGTTTCTCTGCTTGTAATTTAAGCATGCTGGTGTGTTCAAACTTTTATTTCTGTTGTATTCAGATCCCAATAAGACTAAGTAACCAGCAGTTTTAGATACTTAATATCGTAAATCTACCAATTTCCTTGCAAAAATTAAAAAAATAAAAAAACTTAGCCCAACAGTCTCAGATCACATACATGACACTAAAAAGATAATGTTGTTGTGTATTATTGAGCTAAGATACAATGCTATTATCTGAAATTAGAATTGACAGATCAAACAAATCTTCAACTGTCTTTTGACTTATTTTTTTAAAAAAATGTCTGTTGCTACATTTGATTGCATCAGCTTTAGAACAGAACGGAAAATTGGAAACCAAAGTCATCCGTAAAATATCAGCCTATAAAACTCATGGAAACTTATTAGTTCCACATTCCATCTTTGCTTAAGAAAGTTTGGCGGTGGCTTGTCAAGAATCAAATTGAGAATAAAATAATAAAATGTTAATTATTGTCACCTTCTAGACATTATTGGCCGCATGCCCTGGTTTAGACACATGGAGCCCATCCATGTGTTCTGGCACCAATATAGTATAAATTGACAATAGCTCGGAGAATCTCAGACTCTGGCTCGAGAACCTCATATTAAGAAATGAACCGTGGAAAAAGGATTTCTCAAGTGAAACAGGTTTCAGAATCTCTGCTCACACATTATGGAAGTCCATCCATAAGAAAATGAGGTGATAATATTTCATGGGAAAACGACAGAGTAGGCTCTCCAGTAGCTAATGAGTTTTTACCCCTCCAGTCTTTCTTCTGTCAACAACCTTTAGGAAGTTTATAATTGGAATTGTTCTACAGAGAGCAAAGAAAGGGAACGCAATGAAACAATTTATGGCCAACGCATCTTAAAAGGAAAACCTTGGTCTTATTAAAACGGGACATAAACATCAGTTTTAGTCCAAGAGGTATCAAATTCTGCTTAATTTTCTGCAGGATTTAACAACGGGCAAGATTGACTGCTCATGCAGTCTGATCAATCCACCAATTCATAGACTTTATTTCCTAGGGTATCCAGGAAGAAGCAGAGCTGTCTCTGAATCCTTCCCTCGCAATCCTGACTTCTATAGAGCACAGTGGAAACGAAGTAAGCAACAATGTAACCTAGTCTATTGTTAAATGGAATGTATCACAATATCAGATTCTTCTGCATCACAAGCAACTTAATGTTCATTATGCAATCACACCAGCCCCGGGGCAGGTTGAGTTGTCTAGTACGGACAAAATTGCTACCATAGGATAAAGGTTTGAATCTCGACAAAAAAGAGGAAAAAAAGCGCCCTCCTTGCACTGGTCAACTATAGCTTTCCAATTTACCTTCTCACAGATGGTCCTGGGACCAATCATATGGGGCCACTGGAGTAGCGGATTCCATCTTTTACTACCATTATGCAATCATACCAATTTAATAAGATACAAATGAGTAACACCCTACAGTAATTATATAATTGTCACTTCCAATAGGAAAATAGCGAGCTTCAGCAATAAATTTGTTTCTCCACTAGACAAATAAAAAAAAGGTAGTCCGGTGCACGAAGCTCCCGCTATGCGGGGTCTCGGGGAAGGATTCACTGTACGCAGCCTTACCCTGCTTTTTGCAAGAGGTTGTTTCCAGGATTCGAACCCGTGATCTTTTGGTCATAAAACAATAATTTTACTGTTGCGCCAAAGCTTCCCTTCCCCCTAGACAAATAAGAGCCTAGATACTATTAAGGGCAAAAAAAGCATGGCAAACCGGAGTAATTAAGCGCACGATAAATGTACTTTACCGTTGAAAGTGTTCTATGGCACACTATCAGCAATGTTATAAGCGCACAGTAAGTAGGCCACTTTGGAGTTAATTAAGATCATCTCCCTGTAGCACACTTCTCAACGTCAAGGTTAAAACAAACATGTGGCACAACTAGATGCACAAAAACAGCATTTACAAAAATAATTAACTGATATTTTCTATAAAGCCACATGATAAGGCGACAATCGCTAGTTCTACCATCCATTTTTTTTCCCAACATCACATGTAAAACTAGGGGACAAATTTGCCCAAGCAAACTTGATAATTGTCACTCCACATTTAAGCTTCCAATATTACTAAAGCAAACATTTCTGTATTTCTTGTCATAGCGCACAAGCATAACTACTTTGGTGCAAAACAGCCATACGAACAGTCACTGATCATACAAGCTGGTAACAACACACTTATCAAAGATTATATGATGTGAAGGTGGGCCTAATAAGCATGTGCAAACATGTGGTTTGTCCAGTGAACCAAGGATGAGATATTAAGTCATGTGATCTTAAATAGATATTGATACTAAACCAATCTTCCCAAGCAATAAACCTTTCTTATTTGTACCTAAACAAGTTTTAATTTCCCTTCTGCATAGTTGGAACTTGTCATATGAAGTCCACGTCAACAAAAATAGATCACATGGTTGTCATTTTCTTATTAATGTTTCTTAAGATTATACTAAAAACAAAATCAAATAATAAAATTTCAAAATATCTACGAAAGTTCAAGAACAAAACATCAATTTACAGTGGGTGCTCACAATTTTCTAGCAGTGTTTGCTGCTCCTTGAAACCACACTTCTCTACAAGTTGCAATCGTGTTCTATCATTAGATTCCTGGAGAATGATAATGCACATGGTTGTAAAGCTCAAGAGAGTGAAAAGATAACAGTGGGGAAAATAATGCTAACTTGAAGAAAGTGAAAGCGAAAACAGACGGAAAGATAAAAAGGCAAGAGATACGTGACTTTTCTCCTCTATCAGTATCATACATTCAGAGAGATTGTTGAAGGATGCCAGAGGCCTACAATGTTGAGATAAGAGGATAAATTGGATCGTGATCTCGTTTTCTTTTCATATTAATCTTTTATAATTACAACTGCCTACTCAAATATGCCGAATAATTTAAATTGTAAAAGTGGCAAACTACAACAATCATCATAGAGAAAGTACAATAAGATTAAAAAATGAAAGTAAATAAAGTGTGCCACATATATAATTTGATATAGGAGTTATTCAGGTAACTTCACCAAGGGCTTAAAATTGTGTCAAATATCCATGTGTATCTCTACCCCTTTTTTAAATCGATTCTAGTGTTCCGTTTCTGGGTATTATTTGCTAATATTTTCCTGACCAGTTGAATGGTTAGTTACTTCTTATGATATTCATACATGATCCATCAGAACCAGTAAAAATTTCAGTCCATGAAAAAAAAAATACACATAATAAATATGCCATCGTGCATGCGTGTCTTGAGCCATATCCCACTTGTGTGGTTACTTAGTTTGCTTCAATCAAATTTGTTGTCTTCATCAATATTGGAAAACAAAGATTCCCACCAGCAAAAATGCTGGAAGCAAACAACAGGGACCTGTGCCAATGGTAAAGTCATTTCAGAGGAGTTACAATGGTTTGTGAAAGAAATACCAACACTGTTGCAAAAAAGGCTACATGCGATAAAATAATTTGATGAAAACTCTGGAGTTATGCTGATGAAACAAAACTTCTTCCTTGGATATATGACTACGTACTACAAATTAAAGGCTGACATCACTGTGCAAATCAGGATGGATTCTAGTATAATGAACCAAAAGTTCAACTGAATAGGGAACTTAAGTTCTCAAGAAATGAAATAAGTGCAGTTTGTAGGAATCTGCAATGAAGATTTTTGGAATGGGTAATTGCACAAGGTGCAAAGTGGAATGGGTAAACTGCACGAGTTGCAAAATGTTATCTTTGTGCGGCAAAGCCCAAGATTTAAGCATTGTCATAGATTTGGAATAAGCATCTTGGAGACCAATGAAAATTTAATTAAAATTAATTTGACTTGGGATGTGAGCATTAAAGCCAGAAACCAATCATAATTGTTCGCTGATACGGTGAATGATACAGGACCCTCAACGCAAATGTCAAGGTTTTGAAGGACGTGGTGGTCAAGAGTCCCGGGGGGTGGTTAATTGGAGCGATCTAGCGTGATTCTTAGAAGCCCGGTCGAACATTTGTAAAAGATCACTTGGAAAGCTCCGGGTTGGTTCTCTCGAAAGACTCCAAGCGGACACTTTCCATGATCCAGATTGAATAAATAAAGGTTAGTTCAACCGCACATATATTCAGCGCCCTCGTGTATGTCAGATTGGACCCGATTGGGACGGAGGTTCGGTCGAACATCATTAAGACCATTACAGAAATATCACTAGGGTCCATCAAGGTTTGGAAGCCCCGAAAGATCCATTATTATGGAATAATAATTAACAACCCACCAACCCAATAATTATTTTAACACTATGAGTAACTGTTGTCAAGGAATCATTGGAAAAGAGCTTGTGCAACTCATACAGTGGAGGTTTTCATCCTCTAGGTGCAGAATTGATTGGTACAATTGGAGAAAGATGACAGACAACCGGTATATATATTTGGAGTCCTTTCTCCTCACGCAAGTAAATTCTCTCATTTACTCATCGCAGTTTTCCATCACTGTTCTTGTATCACCGTTGTTAAGCCTCCTCATTTGATTTGAGCATCGGAATGACTGTGCTGAGGACCCCTCCCTAACGTATCTATTGACATTTTCCTTTTCCCTTATCCTCTTTAATGTGGCAGGCTCGCTCGTGACTTCGAACTCTCTCCCGAGGTCTTCTTATAGTCATCAAAAGAGTCACCTCATCGGCGGTCCATCTTCACCGACTACAGACAAGAACATTCACCAACCCTGAGTTTTAATTTTTCATCTAATCTGCTTCTACAAGCAAAACTCTTGATGCCTCATCCTCATGTCATATCAAAGAGATCTCTGGAATAAAGGTTTATTAGCTCACAATAATGATATATACAGTCTTAATGACTATGGATACAGGAATACATATTATGCCACTGAAATCAACTGTACTGAAAATGAAATAACTGCCTATTGGATTGTTGTAATAGTTGAAAAGAACTCAGCAAAACTCATAAAAATGCTCCAAAATATGCAAGTTCTCTCTTAATATTGGATTCTTTCAGGCTATTGTTAGTACACTTGTGACTTCTCTATGAATAACATTCCATTCACGCTAAACTTTCCTCCGCTCATGCTTTTGTACCTAGTTGCATCAGCTTAAATCACAGCAAGAATCAGATTTCAACCTATTCGTGTGGGATCTATTTGCATCCTAGGTCACAATTACCAACAGAGTTTAACCTATTCGAGGTCTGAATGGAAGAATGGTGACTATGTACAAGATCAAGTTTGTTCTTAGTTTACATTTGTATGTATCATTATGAACCTCTTATTCAGCTGTCGGGTAGAACATACATTGAAGACAAGAACATACTGTTAAACTAGTAGTGGAATACTTTTATACAAATACATTGCATACAGTTAAGAAAGCATAGCTGATTTTCAGATTGTGTCAAATAGGGTGTCTTCTAAACTGTATATACATCCCAAAATGACTGATACATGGAATCAACTAGGCAAAGACACGTCACAGGGGAAAAAACACTATGAAGATACTTCATCATTCAACAAGCAATAACTATGAAACCATCATTTATAAAAGTGAAACATACACACAACATTGCGAATCTATCATAGCATGCACCAACATCGTCACTTAGCGATCAGTCTCCGCAACTTCACAATAGACACCCTTGTGTCTGTCGAAGGAATAAAATTATAATCTTTAGTGCAAGTGACTGCAACTATTTAAGTTCTGTCAGAGACAACATAAAAATCAGTTTTATGTGAAAAAATGACGTAATGGAAGAGAAAGAGAAGATGCCAAAACATTTTTTTCATTTACAGATTTTTTAGAACCAAAAAATTGTAGTAGATACAACAACATAAACACAAGGGTATTTCCTGGGCTTTAAGACTGCGTCTGTATGGATACTATCCCACCATTGAAATGGGAGTTGAATCAGGAATCTGACTGTAAATACTCCTAGAGGTTAGAGAACTGTTTGGGCTTAATCAATGTATAACTCACTGGCAAGTGAATTCATGGGGATTATCCATTCAATAAGAAAAATGAGATCCTAAATACTTTGAACAGACGCATCATGAGAAAGCTGCAACAGTGCAAGTTCAACCAATCTATGCAACTGACTGACTAATTGCAATCTCACGCTTCCCTTCCTGCCAAATCATTCAGTTATCGACACATTCAAATCTTTAACAGATTTACACCATCATCAAACCTTCCAGCAGTTGTCTAATGTCAAATTGAACAGATGCTCAGCATCATGCTATAAGCACGATAACATGATCTCAGAAAGAGTTCATTTTGCACCTACCGTGTGATTAAAAAAAAAAAGAAACACGAAAATAATAATCAACGACTAAAAATGGACACTTTCTTGCTATACATTCAAACCAAAAAAAAAAAAAAATCACATAAACGAATAAAAATGACGATGAATAGGAAAATCAGCCGACCTGCCGACGAATGAGGGCGAGCCGAACAAGAACGCGACGAATCCCTTAGGGTCGCGTCAACGAGAGGGCCGTACATGCAGTACAATCAGACACGAGGTAATCCGCCACGGCATTGGCGAATCCCCTGCTCGAATGTTGCTCCGCGGGCTTCCTCCGCACTCCAGTCTTGTCTTTGCCATCACTTCCCCTTCAAAGTTGAAACGGAAGATTAGTCCGTCCTCTCCACCCGATCGGTCCGAGAAGTGACGACGACCGAAAGTGGAAAAACTCCACATTCCGTTTGCGGACACGCACGCAAATGGGTTAGGACGACGTGGCCCAGTACGGAATGGGCCGTACTTGGATTATTTGCCTCGGGACGCCCTACGGCACTTAAACATAATTTATTAATATTAAATATAATTGATAAAATTTAACAAAGCATATTAATTATTTTAATACTTTTAAAATTTTAATCAAATTTTAAAATATATATGAATAGCATATTATGTTTTTATACAAACATGTGAATTATATATATAAAAACTCAAACGATAATTTGGCCATCGTTTAGTCGTTCAAAAAAGGCTGTGTAAATAGCCTTGCACTACTGCTGTATCTAGATTCTAGAGTACAAGAATACTCTTCTATCGGGACGAACTAGTGGTTAACGCATGAGATACTATCATCATAAAGTCTGAGTCTAAATCTTACCGTGATTTATCTTCTCCGTATTGACCTTAGAATGGACGGTTTAGCAGAAGCATCTGTGATTTATCGCGTAATCACTTTTTTCCAGCATAGAGACTAAGAACACTAATTGACAATACATTTCCTCCTTCCTCTTTTTCTTTTCCAGAAAACCACAATAATCTCGGTTCGCTTGATGAATGAATTGGATGAGGAAGGAGGGAAAGAGTTGCCTCTGGCCATCAGCAACCAGTTCTAACTTTCCTCTCGTCTCCATCGCCATTTGCAACATAAATAGCTAGCAGAGGTGCCCATTACATATAAATTCACATCAAGAAACAATTATTTAAACCACAATAAGAAAATAAATAGTAAGGTCGAGTAACAGCAGCAAACAGCAATCACAGGACATCCATACTTGATACTTCAATCGAAATATGAAGGCAATACACAGAGAAAAAAGAAAGAAAGAAAAACAAGTGATTGAGCCTGTAATGCCAACATCGGACACAAAGCTTACATACAGAGACCTTGGAAACAAGGGAGATCAGCCCCGATCATTCATCAATGCTGTCTTCCACAGCAGCATGAGCAAATGAAGAACTCGACCTGCATTACCATGGCCTCCACTCTAGCTATTTCATTAAACGAAAGTGAGCAAGCAAGGAAAAGAGGCCTATTTGTTTGACCTCCTCCGGCTCTCCTAAGAGAGAAGGCATTATTGTCCTTTGTCTCCACTCCTTAGCCTTCTTCATGACTCTTCTGGCTTGTCTCTACTTGTCCTTTCCAGAAAGAAGCAACATGGCACCGAACCACATGTATCACCAAGTGTTATACATTTTACCTTCTCACGCTAGCTGTCTGTTTGCTCTCATTCTCCGGGTTCCAATTTTTTTTTTTCCAAAGGGCAAAATTAACAAGACTGTTCAAGCTTCCTGGCGACCAATGTCTCATCGGTTAGAATGACTTCGATGGCCTCTCCTTTTTCTATTTCTTCTTCGCAGCAGTAAATGTTGAGTCAATCGAGGATGAAGAAGGTAGATAAACACTATCGCCTCGGTCTCCGAAACAATGGAAATTGGGATCCAATATGAGGCTCAGATTTTATGGAGTATTACGGATATCACTGCCTCCTTGCTCGAGAATATGAAGAAAAGAGTATCTTAATTGTCTTGTTTTGGTACCTTGGAGAACTGAACATGGGGCTACGAGTCCTAGAAGATGCAGTCTGGACAGGTGGGGGAAGCTGAAGCGTCAGGCTTCCCATGTGACTCTCCTGACCTCCATGATCAGAATTCAGAAACACAAGAATTCCTGCCTGGATGAGACTCTGGTCCAGCCACCAAGGGACGGTAACAAGCTAAATATCTATCATGGATCTTGCTAGAACTAGATCCATGACGGTGATCAGATTAGTATAGCTAGGTTTCATAGCCTTGGTGGCAGAAAGGTCCTACGTTGACCCGGACGTCCGGTCCATAGTCATTTGTACAGGTTTCATAGTCATTCCAATACCGATCGACAGAATTCACCACATCCATGGGCTGAGTTGATAATAATTTGCAGCAATTATAACCAGGAATAGTAAACACTTGCTGAAAATCAAAGTTATCTTGATATCTAAGTTATTATTGGTCCGCTTTTCCTTGGTAGGTTCAGTCAACTGGCAATAAAACAGCTTAATAAGTGCAACTCTAAATGGCTACAGCTGGAAATCAAGTCAAAAGTAAGAAGATGAACAGGACTATGAATTAAAGCACAGCGAATGAACTTAATCAGGTGGCCCAAACTGACACAATAATAAGTTCATAAAAACTTCATAATGTAAAGAAAGAGAAACATTTATCATATTTTACCAAGAGAATTACCGAGTGCTTCTAAGGTGCAAACCAGTACTCTGTCAGCTGGTTAAAAGACACCTTTATTGTTTTGGATTTTACTGAGCTGTGAGGATGTAAGGTCTTGATAGCAGAACCCACTTGCTGAGACCTTGAGATAATAGAGGATCGCTGGTCGTCACCACACTAAAAATTTCATTGGATAATTATGATAAATTTCAAGGGAAGGAACTTACAGAACGGCATCGGAGAGCTTGTTGCATCTGGAGGATGAAGTACATTTACCTCAAGAAGCTACACCAGCTCTACGAAGTTCCAACAGTTACAGTGGTTCAAGTGCCGGAACAAAATCTGGAAATATATTGCCAAACAAGTGTGTGGTAAATTCAGCATATGTAATAGTAGTCCTGTAAGAAGATAGAGACTTGATGTGATGTTTATAATTATAGAAAAATCATATCATTTATCACTTGTAAAATATATACATATTCATCATGCTTAAGAACGCCTAGAAATGAACCATTGATAAGTATACATCCATGTTGACTGGATCATCGAGCGCCCAGTAACAACGCCCAGTAATGATACGGACTTGTGGAGAGGCCCGTTGAGGCGTGGGAAAAGAAAATAGAAAGAGAATATTAGAATGACGGGCAGAATTTCCCAACACAACCACTCAATGCCTAAGTCAGTTTAGGATGGAGGTGAAGGAAAAACGGAGAGCAATAGTTAAGGTTTAGATGCGTGTGTGCGTGTACCTTTGCCCACATGAGTAAGTTACTTTTTATAGAGGATAGTTATGTTACTCTCTACCTGTTCCGAGATTCCTAGTAACGTTATCCACGCCTCCTAAAATAAATGAAGACGTTATCCACGATTTCTAGGTTAAATGGCAACGTTACCCGCATTTTCCATGAGTGATGGTTAATGTTCACCTTTGAGTGGGCTCCGTTTAGAAGCGGAGAATCTTTCAGGAAATCTTAGACCCAGTCGAGCATCTCTTTGGACTCAGGGGTCACTTCAAAGTGGGGGGCCCCTTCAAAGTAGGGGGTCCCTGTCAGAGTTCGGGTTGCATGGAGTTGGGATTGTTCTTGGAGTCAGGGCACTATAGAATCAGGAAATGACTCTCCATTGACTTTGATCTCCAACTTAGCAGAACCATCGACCTCCAGTGCCATGTAGCCACCTCTGATTACCTCCCGTATCACTAGTATTCTTTTCAAGTCTAGTCGAAAGAGATGGAAGTCCGTCTGACTGGATTGTTGTGTGAATGAATGAGGCAACTCCTGCCGCCCTGACTACATCATCCACACGGTAGATCCCATGTGTGATTCTGGCAAAATTACGCATTAACTGCAACCACGCCTCCGATATTACGCCTTAAATACAGTCACGCCTATTAGATATAAAACATGTGTCATTTGCCTCGATCTTCATGTATAGACTGTACCAATATGTATTTGAAATTGCATCACATTAATGTAACATGCACTGAGTTGCAGAAAGACGTCATTGGCTTCTATCATGCAATACTTGCTTCTGTGTCCACTATTTTTTGTCTTCTTCATCCCATCTTTAAGTAAGTTGCTTGATTCTTCGCTACCATCCTTCATTCTAATCAGCTATTGATCATCTGTTCTCCTTTCATAATCTCTGTCATCTTATGTTGTCCTAGCAATGGCTACGGAGTCTTCTTATGCTCCGTGGTATAAGTCCATCGAGTCCAGTGTCACTAGCAGTGGGTTGGATCGGCTGAGGATAATGTACAAGATCCCAGCTGATCATGGGATAATGCTACCGAATAGTAACAACCATCCAAATCGTTTGTCCCCTGATTTTGTGACCGTCTTTATAAGTCATTTGTTGAGTGGCTACACTTTTCCATTCCGGCCTTCTTTGTCGAAGTGTCTCAATATTTCTACATTACGTTGTCTCAACTAGGTCAAAATTTGTTCAGGATTTAACCAACATAGTCATCCTATTTTGATTGTATCGAATTCCTCTTTCGCCTCGCATCTTCTATTTTTTCTTTTACCAAAGAAGATGATGGATGGGGTATTTTTCTTCTCATCCAGAGTCGGACTTAGTCTTCTGAATGGCTTCCCATCTTTGCACAAGGGGTGGAAGCCCCCGAACCGAGTGTCGTGACCAACTCAAGTTACCCCAGCGCCTACCTTGAAGGAATATCATCTGGAGCAGGGCTACTTTATTGCTTCCCAGAAATAGCAAGATTTGAAGTTCAACAGCAACCTTCTTCTTGAGGAGGGTTAG
>JBBMJZ010382798.1:0-15866 GCA_037833815.1 Zingiber zerumbet
TCAAGTGGCTGTAGTTTAGTGGTAAGAATTCTACGTTGTGGCCGTAGAGACCTGGGCTCGAATCCCAGCAGCCACACTTACTGTTTTTTTCTCTCCCTGAAAACACAACAATTGACTTTTTATTCGAGTTACAATTACACAAGTCAACGCAACTTCTTCATCGCCAGCAACCTTCTACAAGAGAGCGACGGCGGGCGGCCACATCTCCGGCGACGCCATCACCAACCCGGTTTTCGTCGTAGAAATGAACCTGGGCTAGCCCTAATTGGGTCGGGCCTAGTTTAGCAGTGTACTTATATATCTTCAATATATAACGGCCGAATCCTGACGGAGAGATGCTGTCATCGACGTGCTGCTACAACCTTATACCTTACAGAACTCTCCTCCTTCCCCGCCGCCATGGCGCTCAGTTTCACACCAAATCCACTGCCCGATCTCTCTTTCCTCGTCCTTCGAGACCTCCAGTCCATCGCCCCCTCAAACAATTCCAGCCGCCTCAATTTGCCGCCGTCGACGGCAACGCCTACACCAAAATTCTGGATTCTTGCATTCGTTTCAAACTGCTCGAAAACGGCAAAGAGATCCATCGCCGGATCATCAATCACAGGTATTTCGCCGGAAACTATTCTCTTCTCGAAAAGATTGTTCAGATGTACATATCATGCGGCGAGATTGAGTCCGCCCGTCTCGCGTTCGACGATTTGCCGCAACCAAGTGTCTTCCTGTGGAACGCCATGATCAGGGCTTACGCTTGGAATGGGCCCTTTGGTCGTGCCGTTGAGCTATACCAGAGAATGCTCGATACAGGTATCGAGCCGAACAAGTTCACATTTCCGTTTGTCTTGAAGGCATGTTCTGCTCTGGAGGCGCTTGCGGATGGAATTCTGATACACGAGCACGCCAAGAAGGCAGGGCTGGAACTGGATGTGTATGTGTCTACTGCTTTGCTCGACATGTATTTGAAATGTGGCTGCTTAGAGGATGCACACGAGGTGTTCTGCAGAATGCCCCAAAAAGATGTTGTTGCATGGAACGCTTTGGTCTCTGGTTACGCACTGAATGGGAGGTACCAAGAAGCAGTTCGTTGTCTTCTTCAAATGCAACGGACAGGAAACATACCGAACCCTTCCACAATAGTGGCCCTCCTACCTATCGTCGGCCAAGCGAAGGCCCTGATACAAGGAAAAAGTATCCATGCATTCTGTATCAGAAGATGCATCGACAAAGACGATGTTCTGGTTAATACTGCGTTGCTGGACATGTATGGAAAATCCGAGTGCTTGGTTCGTGCTCGTAGAATATTCGACGGCATGAGATTCAGGAACGAGGTGACATGGAGTGCGATGATCGGAGGCTACACTCTGTGTGGCAGGATGGCCGAGGCACTGCAAATTTTCAGGATGATGCTGCGCAAGGGATCGCTCTTCGCGGGGCCAACCTCTCTCGCGATCATTCTGCGGGCTTGCGCAAACTTCTCTGATTTCGAGAGCGGTCGACTAATACATAATTACTTGGTGAAGTCTGGTCTTCTTCTGCACGTAACAGCAGCAAACTCTCTGCTTTCAATGTACGCTAAAGTCGGAACTGTCGAAGATGCAATTCGTTTCTTCGATGAGATGAGCGTAAAGGACACGGTGTCCTACAGTGCTATAATATCGGGGTGCGTCAAAAATGGGAACGCTGAAGAAGCTCTTGATGTTTTCAGAGACATGGCGTCGTCGTCTTCTTCCTGCATCGACATTGACGCTGCGACTATGATCGGTGTGATTCCTGCTTGCTCTCACTTGGCTGCCCTGCAGCACGGGAAATGCAGTCATGCTTACATAATCACTCACGGGCTCACCTCAGATCCCTCCGTGTGCAATGCTCTGATAGACATGTACGCGAAGTGCGGGCGAATTGACGCGGCACGGAGAGTGTTCGATACAATGCCGAAGCGAGACACTGTCTCATGGAACACCATCATCGCTGGCTACGGAATCCATGGGCTGGGTGATGAATCTGTCTCACTGTTCTTGAAGATGGAGTCTGCAGGTTTAGTGCCCGACGATGTCACATTCATTTGCCTCTTATCCGCTTGCAGTCATTCGGGGCTCGTGAGCGAAGGGAAACGCTGGTTTCTCGCGATGAAGGAGACGTACAAAATTATTCCCAGGATGGAGCACTTCATCTGCATGGTCGATCTCCTTGGCCGCGGAGGCTTGTTGAACGAAGGCTACAGCTTGATCAAACGAATGCCTTTCGAGGCAGATGTTCGTGTCTGGGGAGCCTTGCTCGGCGCTTGCCGAATTCACAAAAATATCGAGCTAGGGGAAGAAGTGTCAAGGATGATCCACAAGCTCGGCCCCGAAGGCACGGGGAGTTTTGTCGTCCTGTCTAACTTATACAGCGCGACGGGGAGGTTCAGTGAGGCCGCACAAGTTAGAATAGCTCAGAAGGCAAAGGGATTCGCTAAGAGTCCCGGATGTAGTTGGGTAGAGATTGCCGGTGTCGTGCATGCTTTCGTAGGGGGTGACCGATCGCATCCACAATCGTCGAGTATCTACCGAAAGTTGGAGGAATTGTTCGTCGAAATGAGGAGGTTGGGATACAGGGCCGACACGAGTTGCACCCTGCACGACGTAGAGGAGGAGGAGAAAGAGCACGCCCTCGTTTACCACAGCGAGAAATTAGCGATAGCATTTGCGCTTCTTCAATCGGGAGATCGTCAAACTATCCTCATTACGAAGAACTTGCGGGTGTGCGGAGATTGCCACAATGCATTCAAGTACATCGCCTTAGCTACGAACAGAACAATTACTCTACGAGACGCTAACCGATTCCACCATTTCAAGGAGGGAGTGTGCAACTGTAGAGATTTTTGGTAGTGAGCAAAGAATGTCCGCTGATTCCAAATATATTTATAATAAATAATGTTTAATTTAAATGTGAATTCAACATGCCCAACGACAATATTAATTTCCAGATTCCGTATCACCAACGATCCGTTATTAATTCGGACCGGTGCGAGTCAGGTTTGTTAGGCCGGTCGGTTCGCCGGCCTGATTGGAAAGGCCAACCGACATTGAGCGCCATGATTAAGCCTTGTCATCTGCCAAAATGTCTTCTTACATGTGGACGTGGTTGTACTCGCACCAACGGCGATGAAGCCTTCGTCTGCGCTCGGAATCAAAGCGGCGGACGGCTTCCTCCACCGGTGGCTGCCCCCGCTGCTCTTTGCGGGGGTTGTCGCCCTTTCGGTCACCCTCCTCTACCGCGCCACTGCGCCTGTGGTTTTCGTTTCATCGACCTCCCGCCGAGTCGATTTCGTCGATGCTTATCCTGTCGTCCCGAAGCAGCAGCTGGCGGCTCCCGTTCCGCCTCCGAGTTTATATCCCCCGCCGGAGCTGCAGTATGAACCGGCGAGCTCTGCTCCTGCTGTTCTGCGGGATGCAACAGTGAGTGTTGCCTCTGTTTTTTTTCCCTCCCAGAAAAGAAAGATACCTTTTTAGGGTTTCGACGACGAAATGGTGATATTGCAATGATAGGAAAGCCAGGAAATGAGGCTGGAGAGGGTCCTGAAATCGGCTGCTACCGCGGACAATGCGGTGACAATAACCTCCTTGAATGTGTTCTGGTCCATGCCCGGATCTATACTGGACGTGTTCCTGGAGAGCTTCCGCATCGGGAACGGGACAAGAGAGCTGCTAAACCACCTGGTCATCGTCGCCGTGGACGACAAGGCATACGAGCGGTGCGTCATCGTGTACCGACACTGCTTAGACTTCAAGGTGAGGGGGTAGACTTCTCTGCTGAGAAGGTGTTCAACTCGCCCAAATACTTACACATGATGTGGGCACAACTCGATTTCTTGTGTCTGGTGCTGGAGAAAGGCTTCAACTTCGTCTTCTCAGTGAGTTCAACGACCTCTCCATCTATGGATCCCGCCATTAGCGGCAACTTTTAGCAAAGAAAAAAAACATCCTTTTCATTTATCTTTTACCATCCATACATTCTTTACTTGCAACTGTTTCCAATATTCATACCTACCTGCCTATGTAATCAAAACATATCTATCCATTAAACAACAAAAACAAAGGAACAAAAAAAAGAAGACATTATTTGATGGATTACTAAGGCCATTATTTTTCTCTTCAAGTTTAAAAATTCTCTTCACAAGTATATGCTTCTTTTTTCTTTAGTAGGCCTTTTATGAAAGCGAATGGATATTTATGGATCTATTCTCCTGCACATGCGATGCGACTAGTTAAAGTTGTTACATGAAAAAGTTTCTTCTGCAGAATGAGTGCAAACTTTAACTTCATGAATTGAAAACTAAAGCTCCAGCACATGGTCCATATTAAAGGAAGGACAATATCTCTTTTTGGGTTTCTCTGAAGATCGGATCAACTTAACTGCTTTATTCAAATAATTCCAAATTCTCTTTTGCAGCTGGCTTATAAAGAGTTTTGTACCATCCTTCAGCTGCAAGAGAAGTAGATGAGCCTTTGGGAAAATGATAGATCATAGATGTGCATGTCCTGGCATTCCAGAAATATGAAGTAGATGAATCTAAAGCGACAAGTTTCAGCTACTCAAAGATCTGATGTGCATAGGATTACCTGAAACAAAGGCAACAATAGATAAGGTAAGAAAAAGGAAAAGGGAAATCTTTGCTTCTATTTGATGATTGATGTGCATACTATTTCTTACCAAGCAGAAGATGTATCATCAAGGCCGCGACGTTGTTTCTTCTAGGGAAGCATTTCCTCCAGAGAGGCATTTGTTATTGCAACAATGGGGGAGCATTCTAGACGAATCGGGACTAGTGCTATCGACTGATGCAAAGCCAAGGTTGAAGTGGACACCTGAACTCCATGATAAATTCATAGAAGCAGTTAATCAACTTGGCGGGGCAGACAGTAAGTATACAAGAAAAATATATATAGAGCCAAGGCAACATACTTTGCATGATAGCAAACTAACTTACTTAAATGTAATGCAGAGGCAACACCAAAAGCAGTCATGAGACTCATGGACATTCCTGGACTGACACTGTATCACCTAAAAAGTCATCTTCAGGTCCTGACTAACTAATTCCTTAATTCTTCTTCCTTAGCTTTTCTTTATTCATTTTTATATTTGAAGACTATGCTTCTCTTGTTGAATTGCAGAAGTACAGACTCAGCAAAAATCTTCAACCTCAAGCAAACATGGAAAGTACTAAGAGTGGTAAGAGCAAATCCAAATTTATCAAACATAATGAGCTTGCAAGCTAATACATAATGCTGCAGTTGTAGGTTGTCAGCTAGCAGCAGAAATGACAGATGAAGGTAATAATATATCAGCCGTGACCAATACAAATATTGTTCCCCAGCCCAAGTAAGAGAACATCAACACTCATTTAATCTGATGATGATAATAATAAAAAATCTACAACTAAAAGAGCGCCATTTCAGGCCTATTCAGATAAATGAAGCACTTCAAATGCAAATTGAGGTACAAAGACAGCTACAAGAACAGCTAGAGGTAAATTTTAGTCAACACGTAGTGTTCATCAACTGCTATTTCCTTCCCTTAAACTTTAGATTAGATCCATGAAACCTTATTTGAGTTGATAAGAATTTAACAGTTCTTATTTGTATGAATGTTCTAAAAATGTCTGCATATAATTACTGCAAAGTACCTACTGACTAGCTGGTTTTGTAGAATGAAAATTGGAGCAAGCATCATTTATAACAATAAATCGTCCTAGTTATTTTGATGAACTTCAGTTAAATGATATAGCCACGGGAAACAGTTCAAGGGAATGGTTAAAACCATAAATCAAGAAAGAGAAAATATGCCCATCATCCATGTCAAGATGGAACGGTAACAAGACAGAAGATATGAAACAGTTTGGATGTAGCGTGGCAGACACCCTGAGCTTTGATGGATTTTTTTTGTTCATTATATCATAGTTTTAACTGAAAGAAAACAAGAAAAAAATATCTAAATGAAAAATAATGGCCTTGGTATCGCAGAATGAAGAAACATTGGGCAAAAAAATATCTTAATTTTCTAACAGAATGAAATTTTCTATAGAAAAGTATATGTGACGCGACTTCATTAAAGAATGGTACACCTTCAAGATAGCAGTAGCCGAGTCAATTGGTTTAAACTTCAGGTTTTCTTCATACTCAGAAAAACTCTGCTAAAAAAAGAACTAAAAGATAACTGAAACACTACAATTCACTAAGGTCAAAAGCTGAGCAACAATAAGATAAGTAATCATCCTGAACTGAGAAAAAAAAAAATCGAATAAGCCTTCTAAGTCCTTTCTTTTACTTTCATCTCTCCTAGTTTAGTTTACGTTACTATATTATGATGTTGACACGTCATGAAAAATGGATTTGTAAAAGGTTCAGAGGCATTTACAACTCCGAATAGAGGCGCAGGGTAAATACTTGCAGTCTGTGCTGGAGAAGGCTAAAGAGACACTTGGGAAGCAGAATTTGGGTGCTCCAGGACTGGAAGCTGCTAAAGTTCAACTCTGTGAACTAATATCCGAAGTCTCAAATGAATGCTTCAGCAATGCCTTTCCAGGTTTGGAAATTATTTCCCGCCTGAATAATAATTTACAAGTGCATCAAGCTGAACTTGCTGACTCTAGATCTTCAGTAGAAAGTTGCCTTACATCATCTGAAGGATCACAAAAGAATCAAGACATAAATGATCTCCACCAAGGTTTAAGAAAGTATGATGGCAGCTTACTGCTTCGTAGACAAAACCTGCACGATTACAAGCCTTTTTCCTCATCCAGTTTAGGAGATTACGAAAGAGCATCTGTCTCAGCCTGTAAATTTGAGGCGCATCCTTTAAGTTCTGAAGCTCAAAGAGGAGGCGCTATTTCAGAGGCATGGCACAAGGAAAGAAGAGCTGAGGCCATATTTCTTGAGCATCCACACAGCAAGAAAGATGCAGAACAACAAAAAAGAGGAAAGGAATCGACTAGTTTTGGAATAGCTAGTCATACAGCACAACTTGACCTCAATGCCGATGAAGATAATGGAGATGGAACAGAGAGGAAATTTGACTTGAATGGTTTCAGTTGGGCCTAGTTTGTGACAATGAAACTAGTTACAAAAAAGTGAAATATTCTAGTGTTTGGAGTCAAAATATCATAAGTTGAGACTCACCCCAGTAACCCGACGAACACTTTCGATTCAACTCTTCCAAAACTAACCGCCGATGCTGAGTCTCTGAGATGTCGGCACTGGCCGCTTGGGGTGTCGGCACCGGCAACGGCCAGGCCGCAATCTCCATGAGCACCCACAGTAGTCATTTTTCTTGTTTTAAGAGTTGTATTGATCGTTTAGCCAACATTTTCTCTAAATCTCGATCGATTCTCGACTTAAGAGTTTTATTTGATCGACAGATACGTTCAGCGTGATTATTAACCTGCCTTTTCGAATACGTAAGAGCTAACTCTGGTGAAAAACGAAATCCTTTGCTAAAGAATAAAACAATACACCCAGTAAAAGTAGCTAAGAAAAAAATGAGGAGGAATTTTAAGAGGATTAAATAATCTATTTACTGCCGTCAAGGTTGCGAGAATCTTCTTCTCGATGTGGAGCCTCCATTTACATTCCGAAACTTCTCCAACTCTCTAGCAATCTGTATGTCATCAGGCATGAAATGCTGGATCAGTGCCTTCATTACGAAACGAGGAAGCATCCCGGCCACAAGGACACCTAGTAAGCATAGCCAAAATAGTCCAGTCCTCATTACGTTAAAGACGGCCCTGTATGCAAATGCAAGGTGCAATAACGTTAGAGCAATCATAGAAATCAACGCATCGATACAAAAATTTCACTTTGTCAAACAAGTTTCAGTTCTTAATTACTTTATAATATAATCTTGCGATGAGTTTGTGGAAAACAGACGTACCAGTAACCTGGTAGAAACCACACGGAGTCGATGATAATCTCACATAATAGTGTTGCAGCAATGCAGCCCTATACTGATGCATGCGTGATCCAGTTCCATCGAAATACATCCATAGCCAAATGAATGTTAACTAGAATGACCACAGCAAGGGTCCATAAGTCTCCTAGACTGGATTCATCGATACCACTGTGTGTATATGCAACACAAGGAATGAAGAAGATAACCACGCTTTGCCAAATTATATCAAGCATAGTGATGTTGAACAGCTTCAAGTTGTATCTTTTATTCATCTGCCCTGATCTATATAGCTGAGGGTACTTTATCAATGTTTCCCTGCTAAGGTCTTTGTCGAAGATTCCGATGATGATGGTTGGCAGAGCTGTGTAAATAATAGAATAGAAAACACTGCTCCACTCAGTTACAGCGGTCGTCAAGCTATAAGCAGCATAAAGCACATACCTATCATCCAAAAACATCATAGTTAGCAATATATATTATCAAGAAGATAAGCAGGGAAGGTTAGATTAACATGTTAAAGAGAAAATTAGTGAGATAATGCACATCCATTCTTAAAGATAGTAGATTTGTAAATTCCATGCAACCATAAGAAAGGTAAATTGAAAGTTTGATAATTCCATGCAACATTGTTCATAAACACATACCAGAATAGGATGAAGACAAAAACAGCATTACGATAAAAGTTGTACAAGATCATGTAGGCCATCCTCTGGTAATTCCAATGCCCATGAACTAACAAGAGGGGCGCCAAGAATCGGAACTGTCCCATAGCAAAATCTGATGCCATAACAGCTTGCCTTCCCTCTTGGCCACTGATGCCAATCCCAACATCAGCCATTTGGATCATTGAGACATCATTTGCACCTGGTATTAAAAATATGTTAAAAGAGAACCTACACTACACTACACTAAAGGAAATGACTTCATCTGTGGTCTAGTGAATACACAAATTTGAAGCTTACCATCTCCGATCGCAAGGGTCAAATCATCTATTCGGTCCTTTATAAGAGCAATTATTCCAGCCTTTTGCAATGGAGCAACACGGCAGCACAACACAACATCACATATGATAGCCACCTTAAAAAGCTGCACTTTCAAAGTAAAAAGAGTACAAGAACATAAATGCTAGGGAAAAAGAAGCCTGAAGAACTCGTTTAACATCTATATTCAAGTTGTCATGTACCTCTTCTTGCAATTCTGTCTCCAACATGTAGACGAGGCTCGAACCATCTACAATCAAAGCCATAGGAACCCTTGAAGATACTGAGGAAGACAATCTACTTTCAGTTGACATCTCCGCAGGATTGCAGGACATGGCAACTGCATCATGTAGACTCTTTTTACAGGTTTCTCTGGAATTGCTGTTTATCACAATCTGAGTCATTTCACTGGTTAGAAGTTTACAAGAATAGCCAATAGAAATAGCAGTTTCTTGCTTATCCCCTGTCAAGACCCAAACCCTGATGTCAGCTTTTCTCATGGATTCTATGGCTTCTGGTACACCCTGTTGTAGCTTATCTTCAATTGCTGAGGCTCCCAAAATTTCAAAATTTCTTTCAAAATCAACTGCAACAGCTCGAAGTAATCTACCCCTTCCAATCAAAGTAGTGCTAGCATTCTCATAGGCAGAGTGCCATGCTTTGAATTCATTTCTACTCAATTTACGTACACCAATAACCAAAGTCCTAAGACCCAAACATGAGTAGGCCTCGAGATTTATCTTGGTTGCGTCAATAACTTTCAAGTTCAAGGATTGCTGTGCAACACCAAACATTGAAGTGTCAGCGCCTTTCACAAATAGCTTTACTGTGTTATCAGGACACCTGATTATAACTGACATCCTCTTCCGGTCACTATCAAATTCATGAAGACCTAAAACATCAAATCTGCAATTGTATTCGTAGGAGTTAAAAATTGGAGAGGACTGATATTCAAAAGCTTAGTAGCATGAAGCAGAAGTGAAATAGAACTAGTTACAGATTGAATCACTTTGGAACATATTGGCTCGAAGTCTTTAGAACTATCTGAGTATTATGGTCAATGTGCAGATGAATTTACAAAATTTATGGAAATAATATTCAAAAGGATACTACTTTGGATTTTAATCGTTTGGAAATGAGTTGGCCTATGTTTCTGAATTCAATAATATGATTAATTTGCAGATGAACTCCTAAAATTGGGATAAATATACTTCAGGCACTACATACTTTTATGATACTAGAGTAGAGATCCTAGCACAATAAACAGAAAATTTTCTTTAGTTATGATCCGCTCTCACACACCCATATACAATGTCTATTTGTAGATCACATCTCCAGCAACGTCTTATTTAGGTTTTATCTCCATTCTAGCTTTCTCTTTACATATTCTCCATTCTATTTCGTCTTATTATCAATCAAAATTTTTCCACTCTTTTTTCCCATTACTTTGAGCCACTGTGGCTGATTTAGGCAAAATTCAATTATCTATAGATTGAGCCATAAATGCTACAGATAGTACAGTATAACAGTATTTAGGCAAATACTTTGTAGAATGCTATCAGTGCTTATAAGACTGCTATAACCAACAATTCTGATGAAACATTCTTGTCAAGATTCAATATGAATATAATACACACTCCCATTGGTAGCACTGGCACACAGTTGAAGAATTGGAAATTGTCATCATTAATCATGTTGCCTTTATCAATCAAAACCATGATAAAGGAAGACAACCAACTGCTAACTTAATTGAGCAGCAATGAGGTAAAAAAATTGTTAAACCTCACTAAAAATGTTATATCAATTACATGTCATGTGGAACTGTGGATCATATCAATTATAATAATCATAGAAAAACAATTTCATCTTGAAAACAAAAACTGGAAGGTTACCTTTGTTTCTCCCCAAGGACATCGACAATAATGTGTCCTGATGTGCGCTCCATAAGTACAAAACCATAGGAAGCAGCTGCATTAACGAGTGCCTGCTCATCTGGAGACTCACCTTGATAATCTATCAATCTCTCATTGGGATCTGAAGTCTCAACAACTTGAGGAATCATGGTATTGCAGCATGCCAAAGCAAGGAAGAACTCATGAGCTTGACTTCCATGTTCGGTATCACTTTCATTTCTTAGTAATTTGACTAGATCAGGGTCTGTTTTAACTGGCTTCTTTGTCTTCCAAATCTGTTCATTAGAAACTATCAAAAAATGAATAAAATGTGGCAGCCGTGTTAAGCAAATTACACCTTAAACTACAGCCTACAAGTTGCAGAAAGTAGCAAAGAAGAACATGCTACCTACGGTATAATGTAATTCGTTATTGTCCTGGGAAGAAGCATTTCCACCACTATAGTCTATCCCCCAAATACTTGTACGACGGAACTCCATCTTGTTCTCTGTCAAAGTCCCTGTCTTGTCCGAAAAAACATACTTAATCTGCCCAAGATCCTCGTTTATGTTTAGAGCCCTACATTGAAACCATGACTTTGAGCTCTCATCGAGCAAATTGCTATCCCAAGTCATGAAATAGGACTGCCCAAGCCTGACCATCTCCATCGAGATGTAGAGTGAAATGGGAATCATGATCTGAAACACGATCGCAGACATGAGGAAAGTAAAAAAGACCTGTATCCCAATCCCGTAGTAGTTAAAGTTCTTGTCAACATCCCCGGAGTAGTCTCTTTTCCTAAAGAATTGAGCGAGCTCCAAACCGTCACCATGTTTACCCAACCAAATTCCACTACAAATGGACACGACAGAGCAGAGGGCGATCAGAATTGCAGAAAGAAGCAGAGTCTCCCTGTTCATTTGGGTCTCCAAGCGGCTACGCTTTGAGGGAGCATCAGAGCTATTGAGCATGACCTTAGTTTCATTCCCGGTGTACACTGCAACCCCCATAACCCAAGCAGTGTTCTTGAGCTCGCAACCGCGAAGGATGATGTTGGAGGGACCTAGTGAGACCTGCTTCCCATCGACCTCCATGTTAGCTAGGAAGCCGTATATATTGCGGTTGGGTTCTTCGCAGCGAATGACGCATTTATCAGAGGCGAGGCGAGACATCGTCTCCTGCTTGGCATAGCGTGTCTTGAGGTTGGACTCGCCGTCGAGGTTGATGGTTTGGACGTAGCAGAGGCCGGAAGGGTCGCTAGTGGAGAGAATCACCATGTCACAAGGAATGGACTCATCCTCGGACACCTTAAGGACGTCCCCGACGCGAACATCCTTCCACCTCTTTGAGCAGAACTGGGCGGTGCAAGGGTCGTGGACAGACACGGGGCGGTTGTTCTCGATGCGATCAGATCGGTGGCGTCTCCAATCCTCGTAGGCGTCCTTGGCGGCGGTGACGACGAGGACGAAGGCGAGAGGGAGGATGGATGCCCCGCGGCCAAAGACGGCGAGCTGGGGCAGCTGGTTGAGGACCGCAATCGCAAGGAAGTAAATGTAGGAGACGCGGTGGAATTGCTCGAAGAGGTTGCGGGGGAGAAAGGTGACGAGGGAGTACTTGGCGGTGCGGACGGCGTTGCCAGCAAACTCGAGGTGGGGGTCGCTGCCGTCAGTATCGCCGAGGATGACGTTCCTGGAGTCGAAATCGTGGAGCTCGCGCTGCGAGGCGGCGAAGCGTTCCGATTCGGCGCGGGAGCCATGGCGAATGAACGGAAGGGGAAAGTTGATGTTGTCGAGGGAGAACTGGAAGCGGGAGGAGCGGTGGCGTCGGTGGGAAGAGGAGACGGAGGGAGGTGCTTCTTGCTGCGGCAATGTGGGCGGCCCTTGGAGGGCCATTGTCGCTTTCTTCCTCTGCCCTGTTTTTCTTGGACGAGGAAGAAGAGACTGGTCGCAAGGGAGCAAGACATCGAATCGATCCTTGAAGGTGTTTCAAAAAAATAGCGTTGTTGCCATAAATAGGCACCTCCCTAGATTTGGCATATTCCTCGGTTTAACGATGGCTTTTGAATTTTGCCAGGAAGGAAAACACGAATCAATCTCCCCGTTTGCTATTTTTTATCGATCATTTGGTTCAAAAAATAGTTAATTTGTCTCAAGACATACAATTAGGAGAATTCAGATATTCATTAATTCGTAGTATTCTGCATAACAAATTTATTTGATCATGATTCTGTGAAATGGTAAGAATCAGACGATGCGTGGGAATTGCCGAGAAAAATGTTCAGTTCTTCACTTTTCCAATCCTGAGGAAAATTGGGAAGCGAATAGCCTTCACCAGCTTCCCATCGCCGCCCCACGCCCTCTCCAACTCCGCCACCGTCTCCTCCGTCAAAAGCTCCACTCCCCTCTCCTTCGCCGTCTGATAAGCCGACCACGACCGGACGTACGTCAGGTACGCCTCCAGATCCATGGTCCGCTCCGCCGCGAACTCGAACGGCCCGGTGGTCTCCTCCCCCTCCACCGGGTCGTAGGAGAACAGAATCGTCCTGTACTCGTCGTCCACCTTCCGCCGCTCCGGAGCCCAGAACGGGTCCGACTGGGTGTAGACCCGCCGGAGCACGGAGTCCACCGACGGGTCGACTCGGGGCAGGGTGTAGCACCACGCGGCCAGGACGCCGCCGGGTTTGGCGAGGACCGAGTCGACCTGGTCGTAGAACGCGGCGTGGTCGAACCAGTGGAGGGCCTGGGCCACCGTGACGAGATCCACGGTCGACGGCGGCGCCACGTGGCGATGAAGGTCCGCAAGGGACATGGCGCTCGGCGTGTGGCGGTAGTCGACGTTGGCGAGTTTGGGGGCGAAGCAGAGCTGCTCCGGGCTCGTGTCCGTGGCCACCACTCGTTCATACAATTGGGCCAGCTGAGTCGAGAATCGTTCGAGACTTAGAGAAAAAAAATGTTGACTAAACAATTAATTAAATTACAAAACGCAAAATGAATACTGGAGATGCTCACGGAGACGGCGGCTTGGCCGCTGCCGGTGCCGACGTCCCAGACTCGGGTACGCTTGGGGGTTTTGGAGGAGATGAATCGGAAGAGTTCGTCGGGGTAACTCGGGCGAGCCTCGACGTAAAACTCGGCCTGCTTGTGGAACAGATCAGCCATAGTTGATTTCTCGTCTAGTTTATGAGAATACTGCAGGACCCTGCGTGACTGTTATAAAGGGCAGGAGAGAAGAGTTGCATGGGAATTTGACTTCTTGTGTTAACTATTTTTCTTTGCCTTTTATTTTCTCTGTGAATTATGTAAATGGCTGCTGTGGAAACGTGCTTCCCAAGTATTCTTTTGAACGCATGAACAACTGACGCGCGGAACTTTTGTGGTCAATATTTGGTTCTGACCAAATTCATTTAGGAAGCTGTCACGCTCATTTGGGGAGGGCCGTACATTTGGAAGGAGATGAATTATGAAAGTTTATCCTAAATTAATGGCGAAATTATTTAAAATAATATTTATATTTATCAAAAATTAATCATACTTCTCTACTGATAAATTCTACCCGAGTACTCATAACATCCAAGGGGGGTAGAAGGCGACTCAATCCAAACATAAGCGCAAAAATCTACTCTAATTCATGTAGAAAATTGAAACAAATAAATAATATCTCATTATTTATTTTCAAATAAATAGCTCAATTTGGGCTTTCATTGTGTCCACCCATTTCGGCTGGAGGTCTCTCCTGGCCCCTGGGCTGATTGGCCTTTTTTTTTTAATTTATAAAATATTTAAAAATTATTAACTATTTAGAAAAAAAAAAATATAAAAAAAGTATATTATGATGCAAATTTCAAATTAACTTTTAACAGTATGAAATTGAATTTAAGATTTAAAAGAGATAAATACATTCTGATCATTTTTTTTTTAAAAAAAAAATAAATAATCTTTAAAAATTCAAACAGATAAATTCGGATCAAACATATATACCGGCGACATTTTGAACATATATGCATCGAAGAAGGTATTAATAATCCCAAAATGAACAGTAAGCCTGATAACTAATTAAAAGGACATTTTTACCCTTTGCCCTACAACAAAAACTAAACTGTATCTTTTGCTCATCTTCTCATTTTCTCATTTCTATACCGGCGACACAAAAGTGTGGAGAAACAATCTGCATGTGGATCCAAATGTTGCGACGCCTCTTCGGTGGGCTTGATCTCTACAAAATCTACTAGTTTTTGAAGGTATCTGATAACTGTTATTGTTTGTTGTTATCTCACATTCTCTGTTGCTATAGAGTTATTTTTGTGTTCTTGTTTGACGTTCTTTTTTCTATTTTATTGTTTGCATTTTTATTATTTTGGACTTCTTTTTTCCATTTTATTGTTCGGATTTTTATTGTTTTGGACGAAGTCCAGTAGGTTGTCCACTAAACTTTCTTGAGTGCATCTAAGATAACATCTTAGATATTGCTGGGTTTTTAATATTAGAATTTCCAAGATCGAGTTGTTAACTTATTGCTTGTTGAGATTGAGTTGTTTCTAGTGAGATTGGATCGTTCGTTAGTTGCTAAGATGTAAGATTTATTTTATGTAACGAGAGTTTCATTTTTTTCGTAGGGTATATTATATGTTCGTGGTGTTCGAATCACTCGTTATGTTTGATTGTTCATCAGGCCTCATATGTGTTTCTTCAAATTATCTTGGTGATTGGTGAGAAAGTATAGTGGACAAGACGATAGGGCTTATCTTTGGAAGATGGACATTAGACGTAGAAACCTCGTACTTCTTGTGGTGCTGCATTAAATGCTTTGTCGAAATTTTTTGCTGTTATGTCTTTTAACACGAAATCGGATGAGATTACTCAAAAAGTGACGTCGTGAATCTAGTACAACACTAGCCTCGTACACCTTGACACAAAGGATTAATTCGCAATTGGATCATTTGCATAGGATTGTTGAAGTAGGAGATGTTCAATGTGTGGTAAATTTGAGGATGAATCGAAATGCATTTGCACGGTTGTGTTACTTGCTAACAATTGTTGGAGGGTTGGTAGATTCTAGATATGTACGAATT
>JBBMJZ010382819.1:0-15863 GCA_037833815.1 Zingiber zerumbet
AGGCATTAGGAATCACCTTATTAGGGTTCATTTCATCGTGTTGCTGTTTCTGCGCCTCCACGGTCGGGGTGGTGGAGTTCGCCCTGTGAAGGCGGCACTTGAAGGAACCGGCGTGCGTAGTCGGAGCACACAAGCACTTGGGGATCACCGTCATAGCGCTGCAAGCCAAGGAGAAGGAGTTGGTAGACAAAGTCCGCCTTGCACCCCGCGGCGACAGCCCTTGTTGATAGTGGCTGTAGCGGTGGTGGCGGCGGTGGTGCTCCTCCTTCAAATCGTCGCCATTGGGGATGAAATTAGATGCCATCTCTCTTTTAGATTCTGAAGTCAAAAATTACACACACAGAGAACAAACGATCAGATCTTCAATTGCAAGAAACTCAACTCATACAAATTAATTAAAGAGATTTATTTATTTATTTATTATTATTTAGAGAGACAGAGAAAAGAAGAAGAAACGGACATAAAAAAAAGCCACCCAAAACTGCCAACTGCGTTACCCTGCCCGATCACTTGAATTTATAGAGCAGTGGGCAGCATAATTATCGAAATAAAATCGTATAAAATCGGAAGTTTATTTATAAAAATCGTGTGAAAATGTTATCAAAATAAAATCATCTAAAATTGGAAGTTTATTTATAAAAATAATATGAAATCATGATAAAATCTTATATCAAAGTAAAATCATAGTAAAATCATATCAAAATCGTAAAATCAAATTAAAGTTGTAAAAATATGATTTTTAAGATAATTTTATCGATTTTATGTAGTTAATAAAAGGAAACTATTTTAGACAAAATAATATCGGTTTTGGATAATTTTAGATTTACATTTGTAATGATTTATATTAATTTATTATCTTGTCTTTTATTTATCTTTAGACTTAAGTTTTAGATTTGAATTTATGTTTATATTGTATTTTCATAATAAGTATTTGGTTGTTTAAAAGTTTAAATTATGAGTAGTTTATGATTATATGAATTAAAATGTAGATTTATGTTATAATTTGAATTAAAATATTTAATGATTAATTAAAAAAATATATCAGGTTTCTTTTAAAATTAATTTAAAGTATGATGTAAAATTTTACGATTTTACGATATGATTTTATTACTTCTCTAACGATTTTACCTAAACTATAATTCCTAAAATCATGATAGAAAATAAAAATCATATAATTTTAGGAAATATTATAATAAAATTATCATGGTAGAAAATAAAAATATTGAATTCCTTTTCTTTTAATTTTAAATAAAAAGGAAGTAAAAAACTGAGGATTTTTTTAACAATTCCCTGTAATGAAATATATAAAATTGCAGAAATTTATCGCTAACATGGTGGAGGTAACAGATTTAAAGTAGTCCACATTGTGCAATAAATAAAAATAATAACGTATCCAAATTGCATTGTTTGTTAACATCTAAAAATTATATTTATTTCTTTAGCTTTATAAGATAAAAAAATTGAGATAATTATAATGCTAAATAAATTGTGAATTGAAACACTATAGTATTTAGTATTCACTAAACTTATAAAAATAAAATTCAGAGATTCTTATTTAAAAATTAATAGGGGTGTCGAAAATGAATCTGATCCGATCTGAGTCAATAAAAAAAACATATTCGAATTGAAAATTTTTAGGTTTGGGTTGACTCGAATTTAAGGTTTAGTGAATTTTTTTAAGTTAAATTAAATTTTATTTTAAAAATTAAAATATTTTTATATATATTAATATCATTGTTAGTACGATAATAATATAGTATTAAGAAAAAAATAAATAATTATAGGAAAAACAATCAAAAAATATTTGGAATTAGATTTTTCATATTATTCGGATTGGGTTTGGATTAGTCGAATTCAAATGTAGGGGTATCGAATTGAATTAGAGTTTAGGTTAATTTAAAAAAATTAATCCAATCAAAACTCAATCGGATCCCTCCCAATTGGCACACTTAAAAATTAAGATAACTATTATATTAAAATGATAAAATTAAATAAATGAACATGTTGAGCTTTTAAATATATTATTAAAAAAGATATTTCTTTTAAAATAACATTTTCATTTATAATTTGATACCTAAAATTCATGGTATATGCTATAATTGCAGGACGCTTTTTAATTTTTAAATTTTAGTTTAAGTGGATTAATAGATAATTTTTTTTAATTAACAGTTATCTAAAAATACAGCATTTTCAATTTATTTTAATGATCAATAAAAATATTTTATAGAACAATTAAATAAATAAATAATAATAACCGAATTTAAATCAAACTCCGGCTGCTTCAAAGTGTTATAAAGTTTTTGACGATATAAATAATTAAGGGCACCTTTTTATTTTATTATTATTTTTTTTTGTCTTTTGTAGTTTTTCTTTTCCTTCAAATATACATAATTATTGTTTACTTTTATCTTCCACCAAAATTTTATCATATTTGTACCATTATAATTTTCTCTTTTTTTTCCAAAAACATCACACCGTTGAATGCTTTGGATAATGGTTTAGTTACATGAGGCAATAAGTTAAGTTTAAGAATTAAAATATAAAAATTATATAAACTCTTTGTGTTTTGCAGCTGTCAAATAAACTCGTGCAAGTTATCTTAGCACAATGATATTCAAATCATAATTCGTGATTATGGTTCTGAATAAAAGTACTTCGTGATTCTGAATAAAAGTAATTTAAATATCATTGATGATGATTAATAAATAGATCATAATTATTGTTTTTAAATAACTTATAGTAACATGAAAAATGCAATTTTCTACAATGTAAGTCTAAATGAGAAGTACGGTTACATTCACTTAAATCTAGATCCTTCTACATGTTTCAGCATTTATAAATCACATAGATCAAGAAACAAAACCAACTTAAAACATGTTTTAAGCATTTAAAAATCACATAGATCAAGGAACAAGCCATCATAAACATGTATTAAGGTACAAGCAACGGAATTTCCTTACTAAACTTTCAGTCTTCATCAAATTAAGAAGGTCATCTCAAACAGGCTAAGTTGAAATCACAAATAGCAAACTAAAGATATACGAAGCCAACATGAAGAGAAGGATATCCCTACGACAGAAACAGTCAGGTCACTCATCTTCTTGGGTGCGCAACCTCGCAAGCTTGTTGGTCACAACAATGTCAAGTTGTGCAGCTCGCTCAACAATCAACTTGCGCTTCCTTGTAGATACATCATGAGCAATTTCGGCGCAGTAGGTTCTGAAAAAAAATTGGAGACAAAGCTTGGCATTGTCAGACTATGTTCGCATCTAGGAAGCTATATACAAATAGATATCAGTGGAAGAAGAATGTCACGAATGCTAAAAACCTGTTGTGCATCATAAGCAACTCCAAATCAGCAACATTGTGGACCACAAACTTCTTGAATCGGTTTGGCAAGTAGTGGCGTGTCTTTTTGTCGGTACCATACCCGATATTTGGCATCAAGGTACATCCTTTAAACTTTCTTCTTACGCGAGAATCAATACCCTTTGGTCTGCACCAATTTGTCTATTGCAAGAACATTCAAACATGAGGAAACTGATCTTCCATTTTCTTAAAGAACACCAGCGCAGAAAAGAACAATAGTTGTGCAATATATTAAAGCAAAGAACAGTTGAAGAATAGGCAGTGATAATGCCTTGTTGAAGTGACTGCTTAAATCATCAAAATTGTATTTTAATTATTATCAAAGGGGCATCCAATTGCCTATTAATAAGATATTAATTATACCCCTCCTGTATGTTGAAAGTTTGAGGTAAAAAATCATCCTAATTAAAAAAATATATATCTGAAACATCACTTTATTATTTACAATTCATAGGTAGAATTATAAAGATTCTTACCTCAAATTAGTCAAAGTGAATAGTTTCATGGAAATTGTTTTTTATATTACTTTAAAAGATTTCATATGTAGAAAACCTCTCGTAGCAAATCTAGAGATACATGAAAAATTAAAATGATTTTTTGTTGTGAATTAATAAAATTGAATAGCTTCATTATAACTATTTGTTTTACAATAAATGGGTATAATAAGCATATATGGAGCCCTTCTGATAATAATAAAAAAGAGTCTGCCCATAAGATGACTTTAAAAATAAAGGGCATTGTTTTCAATTTTACAAATAAAAAGACAAGCTTATGCAGTATGAAGTAAAAAAAGGATCAACAAACAAATTGATAACCTGATGTAGTCACTAAGTAGCAAGATGCAATATAGATATTCTAGTTCTCTGGAATCAAGAGTCAAGCAATTACAAGTAACAAGAAAGCCCACACAAAGTGTATGTTTACCAAACAAAAATAATCAAGCATATCTATTTTGCATTTCACCCATTCATTCAACTATTAACATTTTACATAAATCAGTTTGAACTTCTATATTACTTAGTTTAAGTGTACCATGTATAGGATTTTCATTTTTTTTTAGCTAACTTGTGGATTGTTTGGAACTAAGAAGACAAAAAGGAAACAGTAACGTTGAAAAAATAAATTTTATTTTAGAAAGGGAAGGAACAAAGGTTTACTATCAGCTAATGTAAGAGGATAATCACCTTTCACTTTGATTAACTTGTGGATTGCTTGGGACTAAGGAAGAGAAAAAAGGAAGAGAAATTTTGATAGATACACTAACAGGCAGCAAAAGAAATGCAGACTACACACGGAGCCATAGCCATGAAACGGAATCTTAGTTTCCTCCAAATTTAGTAATGGAATTCGCCATTTATCAAAAACTTTACTTTCATTAAGCAATCTAATTAAACGATTAAAAAGAACAGTTCTAGAACCATTCATCTATTAGGTTTACATATCATAAGAATTTTCCTAGATCATAAATCAAAATTACAAATTTCAAACACATACTATGAAGCAGAGTAAGCATTAGATCGAGCACAACAAACGAATTAAACTTACCTTCACGCAGATCTTGCGGTCACTTTGGGGCCTCTTGAATTTCTTGACGCGCTTCTTCACGATCTTCTTCGCAAGCAGTGGAACCGCCATTTCTCCTGCACAATGACCAACGACGTAAACCACACATTTTTGTAATAGAAATATAGCCAACAACCGTTATAAATCCCGAAAGCAAAACTAGACGAATAAACAAAAATGAAGAATCGAACGCAAATAGCTCAGAATCATTAGGAAGAAACCAGATAACGGGACAAGATGCACGCAGGAGAATCAAAGTGAAGAAGTATGGGAAAATTAATCTCCGAATTGAAACAGTGAAGATGGGGAAAGGCATAGGGCTTACCCGCTGCGTCTGGTCGGCGACTCGGCGTGAAAACTCTAACCCTAGCAGGCGACCTTAAATAGGAGCGACGTCTAGTGTGAGGTGAACAAAGCACTGAACTTTGAGAAAACCCTAACAGGCTGCAAGGCAGTGCGGCTAAGCTGTTAATGGGCCGTTCGGCTGGGCCCATTAAGTAAACTAACAATTATATTCACTTCCGCCCCTTCACCGATCAATTAAAAAGAACAAAAATTTTTTTAAAAAAATATTAATAAAATATTTATTGTTCTTCCATGGATCAAGAACAGGTCGCGGAGTCCGCTCCACCGATGAAATAATAGCGCTCCTCGTGGAGATGAAAGCTCCTTGGCATTTCGCGTCGCCATCTTTCTCTCGCGATCTCCGTTTCCTGCAGGAGTTTCTGTGGTCGCTGATCATGGCGATTCGACCACTGCCCAGCAGTCTCACTGGAGACGACGTCGTCTGCTACTCCCCGAAGTTGGTCGCCATCGAAGGTGTCTGGCAAAATGTCAACCCCCTCGACTACGACCTCCCGCTTTTCATGATCCAAATCATTATCATCGTCGTCGCCAGCCGCGCTCTCGACTTCCTCCTCCAGCCCCTCCGCCAGCCACGCGCCTTCGCTGAGATCATCGTAAGTCATCCGCCGTCGGTGTTTGCGACGTCTGTGGTGGCCGATTGTGGTAGATCTAATGAGTTCCGTGATCTATTCTCTCCGTCGATAGGCCGGCATTATTTTGGGACCGACGTTGCTCGGCCAGGAGCATGGCTTCGGCCGCACCATCTTTCCGCCGCAGAGCATCTTGACGCTCGAGACGGCGGCTCATATCGGCCTCACGTACTTCATCTTCCTCGTCGGCGTCGAGATGGACGTCGCGTTGCTACGGCGCGCGGGGCAGAAGTCCATGGCGATCGGAGTGGTCGGCGTGGTTCTGCCCTTCGGCGTCGGCTCCGCCACCGCCTTCGCGCTGAGGAGCCTCGTCTCCGAGGACATGGACAGCGTGCCGTTCTTCCTCTTCTTTGGCGTCGCCAACTCTGTCACCGCCTTCCCCGTCCTCTCTCACATCCTCGCCAAGACCAAGCTCCTCAACTCCGAGATCGGTTGCATCTCCGTCTCCGCCTCCTTCGTCAGCAACGGCATCATGTGGTTCCTATTCATCATCACGCTTAGCGTCGCGGAGCCGGAAGCCGATCCGCTGTCGTCTCTCTGGATCGCTCTCTCCTACGTTGCCTTCCTCATCTTCTGCTTCGTCTGCCTCCGGCCAATCGTGCTCTGGCAGCTGCAGAGGATCCCCGAAGGCCAACCGGTGAGCGACTTCCACGTCTGCCTCCTCCTCAGCATTATGATGCTCGCCGGAGTATTGACGGAGGCCATCGGGTTTTACTCTGTTTCCGGCGCCATCTTCTTCGGCCTCATGGTTCCCGACGGCCCCGTTCGAGTGGCCCTGAGAGACAAGATGCAAGACATTGTCGCCGGCATTATGCTGCCGCTCTACTACGTCACCAGCGGGCTCAAGACCGATTTGAGAACGATCAATGAAGACTGGAAATTGGCCGGGGCTCTCGTTCTAATCTCTGTTCTCGCCGCCTTCGCTAAAGTCGTCTCCACCTTCATCATCGCCGCCATGTACACCATGCCGCTGAGCGACGCCCTCACGCTCGGCTTCCTAATGAACACCAGAGGCATCATCGCGTTGCTCATCCTTAACATCGGACGCCGCAAGGGAGTGATCAGCGAGGAATCATTCTCGCTGATGATAATGATTTCTCTGTTCATGACGGCGGTGGCCACACCGGTGATAACGTACTTGCAAAGGCCGTTTAGGCGCATCGTCGGGTACAAGCGGCGCAATTTGCAACGATCAAAGCCGGACATGGAGCTCCGTGTGCTGGTGTGCGTCCACAACACCCGCAACGTGCCGGCCATCATCACGCTGCTCGAAATCTCTTGCCCCACCAAGCGGTCGCCCATTTTCATCTACGCCGCCCACCTCATTGAGCTCGCCGGCCGCACCTCCACCTTGCTGATCGGCCACAGCTCGGAGGGCGATAGGAGAAGGTCGATGGGGATCTCCGATCCGCAGGGGCAGGCCGACCACGTCTTCCACGCCTTCGACAACTACGAGAAGCAGGCCGGCGGTGTGTCGGTGCAGACGCTGAGCATCATCTCACCGTACTCGAGCATGCACGAGGACATCTGCAACCTGGCGGAGGACAAGCACGTGACCGTCATCATCCTTCCCTTCCACAAGCAGCAGACTGTCGACGGCGGGCTGGAGCCCATCAACGCCTCCCTCAAGATGATGAACGAGAACATCCTCGCCGCCTCCCCCTGCTCCGTTTGCATCCTAATCGACCGTGGGCTGAGCAGCAGGAGCCGCCTGTCCCGCGACGAACGCTTCTCCCACCACATTGCACTGCTCTTCTTCGGCGGTGCAGACGACAGGGAGGCGCTCTCCTACTGCCGGCGTGTGATCGAGAACCCCACCGTCGGCCTCACTGTCGTGAGGTTCGTGCCGGCAGACAAACCGGCGGTGTCGCCGGCTCATTCGCCAGCTCATTCGCCAGCAACGATCTCAATCGTGACGGGCGACGGCGAGGAGGGGAAACTGGACGACGAGTACTTGAACGAGTTCCGGGTGCGGTACGCCGGCAACGAGTCGGTGGTGTATGCTGAGCACGTGACGAGCAACGCAGTGGAGACGGTCTCGGTAATCAGGGAGATGGGGGACACGCACGACCTGTACGTGGTTGGGCGGAGCCAGTCGGAGGAGGCGGCGGCGCTCACGTCGGGGCTGACGGAGTGGGCAGAGTGCCCGGAGCTAGGGCCTATCGGGGATTTGTTGGCGTCGTCAGACTTCGCCATGTCAGTGTCCGTGCTGGTGGTGAATCAATACGTGGCAAGGCCGCCGCCTGCCGGAGGGCATGCGGCGGGGGATGACGGGGGGCATCGGACGCCGTTGCAACGGTTGGTGAGCCACCTCAATCCGAGGTCATTAGCGACGGCCGCCGATGCAGGGATGCCGCAGGAGGCCGCCAGAGTTTAATTACGTTGTAGTTTAATTGGAATAGTAAAAATAAGATTAATTAGCTAGGGACTAATTGTGTGATAAATTTCTGCTTTTGTTTGTTAAATTAATCAAATTTTACATACAAGAAACTTATTGAGACTTCTAAAATTAAAAAAAAAAAATAGATCGGCTATCATGTGTTACGAATAAATCCTAGATCGTAAATTTCTAAAAATTAATCATTACCTTAAAGATATCATGTGTCCACCGTCTATAAAATTTAAAACTTATTTAAATATAAAAACTTCTATTTGTAGAGGTCATTAGCTATTGATGCCGATACACTAATCCTGGGAGCTTATCTCTTTTAGGACTCAGTTGTGTTTAGGATAGTGGCAAAAAAAATGCAATAGTTAATACAATCAAGCAAATGGAAGAATCCGCATGTGTATTTCATGTCGATGATCAAGCACCCCCATCACATAATAGGAGACGTGTAAACCTAAAGAGGAGAGTGGTTTGGGATTCAAATATCCAAGTAGTTGCAATCTTACCTCTAGTCAAAGTGTTATGAAGGATACAAGAGGTTCTTTCAGGATGGTCCAATGATTGAAATATACGATTTTATTATATAAAATCTTAGGTCGAAACTCAACGTGTTCGAACATGTCTTCTCTTATATTGTGGTCACCTATACTAATGACTAGTAAGCATCCATGATTTCTCTCCTCTATATTTGCCTAAAGATGGATTGACGGAGACATTGGAGGCTAGTGAATTGACATATGAAAGATCCAAGATGCGTTCACGAGTTGGCATATTCATGCGACATTAGAATGTTGCTAGCAAAAAATTTGGGGTCAATTCCGAATAGTCATTTGCATATGTTGTCATTGCTATACAAAGCCCCCCATAATTTATCTCCCTTCGATAGTGAGGGCATCATGAAGGAACCGCCGAAGTGATGATTTCACCTTTATTGCCAATGAATGATCCAAGATACCCAAGATACATTATAAATCAAATGAGCACACATGGAAGTGACAAATCAAACATACAAATAACTCACGTATAATCATAATTGGTATTTCAGAGACGGTAAGGCAGTGAGCTATTTACAACTGAGTCATACCTTCATGTGTATGCTTGCGCACGAGACTGTGTACCTGTGATAGACTGATGGGATTATTTTGAAGACGAGATGCCCTCTCTGTGGCTTGAAAGAGCATGCGTTTAAAGATAGGAGATGACTACCTACCTATCGAAGGATGTTACAGGTCTTCAAGATTCATTAACGAGGAACTACCAGCTTGATGAAGATTCACAACCTTGCCATGTTGACTATAATTCATGTATAGATGATAACATCACAGCATATCTACTCGGATTTTAATATCAGAAATGAAAGCTAGCTATCTTTGACCAACATTGTCCATTGTGCATTTATCTTTTCATTAAAAAAAAAAGTGACTAAATCTCGAAGGAAATCCCCAAGCGGCAAAACCTAACTGTGTTTCCATGTTTCAAGCCCTAGGAAGTCTACTGAACAATGTATTTTCAGGGTTGCAAAAAACGCGAGATGTGTCGAGGGAAGAAAGAGGCAGAACAAAGCCAATAGCAAAAACACCTTACTAATGTTACTCCTACATATCAAAAAACAAATTTAGATTAATTTGAATTAAATTCAATAACATAGGCAGCCTGCCGATCAAAAAGAGCAAAAGGAGAAATAAACAAAATTCATAATTAAACAGACACAGTGTAACTTAACACTATAAAAAAAAGGATTAACAACACTAGTAAGCGTGAAATTTTTTTAAAAGAGTGCAAAAAAAACAAAAACAAAAAAATTCTCAGGTTGGTTCAATAGAAAAACTCTTTAAAAATGTGTTACTAAATTAATAGGAACTAAGATATCAATTTTTAGTATGTAGGGTGACCAATCCGTGGATCCAGATAATGAACCTTTGAGATCATAATCCCACTGCTAACCTGTTTGTTTAGTTTCTGGCAGATGCTCTGATTGCAGAGCCAGCACTACTGTTTCCACGGCCACCGGCAAAGTCCATGCCGTCAACTCTCTGGTATCCGACATCACCTCGATTTGGATATCTCCCCCTACCACCACCTCTTCCTCCAAAATCAGGTTTAGTATCAAAGTCCCTTCTGCCATAACCACGACCGCCACCATAAAAGCTTCCGCGCCCTCTTGCATCATTGCGTAACCCACCTCTTGCATCAAATCTACCTCTGCTACCAACTGGAGAAATTAAATTTTAAACAATTAGGCCAGTGGGAAAAAAACTTACAAGGGGGTGGAAGTTTAAAATTGAGTGTATATAACACGTAACCTCGTGAACCTGTGGCCCTTTTTTCTTCAACATAAGCTTGGCGACCGCCAATCATTACAGGCGAGGCCTACATTTGAAGAAAAAAACTCAAAAATGAAAGTTTATTTGCTAGGATAGAAGCATGCAAATAGTTTTCATTTAATGACTAAAACCATTAGGAAGTTGTAAAATTCAAGCGGTAGTGGCATTTTATTCATATACTAATCAATTTTGAAGCTCACAACTGGCTTCAACAAAGCCATGATCTGCAACCAACTCCAATTTAAATATTCTGACACGAGGCCAGAGAACAGAATCAATGAATTGTAATTTGGTATAAACTTAAAGTAAAAAAGAAACGAGGTTTATTCTATTAGGGCTTGATGGTGAAAGCCAGATCCATCAAAAATGATGCTCAGATAAAAATAACTTATGCACATAGATATGAATCATCTAAGTGAAATAAAGTTACACTAGCATTTTGCAGCCCTTTAGATCTTAAGCATGACTACCGCCTAGCTCCAATAATATTAAACAGCTACCATTATGGTGGGCAATTGACCTAGAAATTATGGGAATTTGGGAATCATTTGGATGAGCTAAGGAGGCAAGGGAATGAAGTGGTGACAAAAGTGAGATGAGGGGGAGATGAAAAATGAAAACCAAAAGGGAAGGATGGGAAATCAGGAACAAATCAGGGAAATTATTATTATTTTCTAAATTTTACCCTAAAAGAGAAGAAAAAAATTCCACACTTCATACTCTCCAAATTACTCAATTGGAACTATCCGTAAGTACAACTAAATTGACTATAGAATCATCTCCCATCTCGGTATCGATAGTTTCTCACGGTTCTAGGTCACCCAAGGTTCAACCATGGTTTGTAAAATCGTGATCCGGATCATAGAAGCCCTAAATCAATCCGGGATCAATTGGGATCGAATTTTATAATAGAATCGGAAATGAATCACTTGAATCGTCCAGTATCGTGTGGAATCGATTGATGATCTTACATTATAAACGATCTGAATGTGGTACTGGAACCAACCGTCCTCGTCAGTGTCTAGCAGTAGCAACAAAAAGGACACGAGATTACGTGAGCATGCATGAGGCGGCACCAACGGCTTGTCGAGGGGGAGGGGGGGCGCGCGAACGACGTCTCTAGTTTCTTGTGGCTTGCGGAGGGGGATGTGCGAGGAGACGCCGGAGATGCATGAGACACTGCTGACAGCTATTTTCCGACTGCTCAATGGGGAAGAGGGGAGCAGTGGTGAGGCCTCGCGCGAGTGAGGTTGCGAGGGGAGCAGCGGCGGCGAGCACCTAGCGCGGTGAGGGAAGAGGAGAGCGATAATGAATTGGTTGGAGAGGATATGACACAGTACATTGATTTTAACTTTTGGTTTTTTATTAAAACTTTATTTACTTAATTCAATCAATTTCTAACTTAAATATGATAGTTTAGTTTAAACAGAAGCATAATCGAATTATCCTATTAAAATATATATAAATTTATTTTAAAATTTAAAAAATATAAATTAATTATATTTATTTATTACATATTTTTTCAACCTTGTTATTAGTATCATTAATATTATTATTATTATTAATTTAATTTATTTTTAAAGGAAATTTTCTCAAATATCATATTTTAATTTTCATTGACCAATTTGATCATCCTATTAAATACTAAATTAAATTTTAAGGGGTTTTGGTAGGATCGTACGATTCTCTAATCCGTTTTTGACTCGAAATCGAATGTGCGCAGGATCGCAATTCTACAAACTATGGGCTCAGCTGAATTCAAACCAATTCAGATCTATTATAATTTAAGTTTGTATTTCTTTTCTTCATTCCCCACAGCCCACACACGCGTCCCATGGACACTTGCATCCGCATGTCATTTATGGCCACACGTGGCTATCAAGGGCCACCATCCGCAAACACCCATTATCACCCATCACTTGCAACAGTGACCGTAATCCAACACACACGCCCTATCTCGCCATAACCCACATGTGTGTCCTATGGCCACTTACATCCACCTGACGTTTATGGCCACCCGTGGGCTATAAATGGCCTTGCATTCGCAACCAATGATCACTCATTGCTTGCAACAACAACCGCAATCGAACAAACGCGCCCTATCTCAGACCAATAATTTCTTCCTCTCCTCTTTATTTCTGTATCCCCTTTGGCATGCTAGTGCTAAGGGTTTCATGTACTGGTCGGTGGGTGAAACGATAAGTTTCACTAGTGTCGATTGACACTGCTTGACATTTCAAACATTGGATCTAGGAGAGATAATGGTTTGGCCATGCTCCAATCGTGCCGATAGTGGTTCACAAATAAAATCCGAGGATAATGATTTGTTTATGACCAATGTCAACTAGATGATGGAAAGTGATGGCATATCATTATAAATATTCTTTTAGAAGTAGTTGGAGTACTACTTGAATATGCCTACTCTTTCTCTCTTCCAATTCTTGTGTAAGATTACCTGCCTATACTAAATGAATATGAGTATATATAATAAAATCCGGCCAAAAATGGCCTAGCACCTAAGGCAGTATTAGTGGACTCCAGTGGTCAACATGAAAACAATATTAACATAGAAAAAATATTAAAGAATAAGAATGACTAATAGTAATGTACATATGTGATATACGTATCCCTAGTCAATCAAAATAAGTTTACAATCATAAATACACAAATTATAATTGCTAAATAAGAAACATATTATATTTCAAATTGATCACAACAAAAAAAAAAACACTAATTCATTGTCATGAATCCAAATTGCATAAAATGTCAGTTCATAATTAGTATAGCATAAACAGGATAACTATCTATCATCATATTACAATGAAGGAAGTTCAAACCTCTAAGAGGAGAAAAAACTATTAGAAAAATCTCATTGAGTTAAAATATCAAATGGATGGAAATGGTTGAAAGCCACTAGTGTTGAGTGAAAACAAGAGGCAAAAATCATGTGGGGTGTGAGGCTCAAGCAAATAGAAAGAATTATAATTATTTTCTAATATCAAATGAACTAACATCTTCAAACACAATCTTAGGGTTGTTTGGACCACCTAGAAAAATCACTTGGGTCGCCAAGGTCACTGTTTAGAACAATGTTGTTACCTTGTACATTACAAAACCACAAAAACTTAATTTCCTTTTCCCCTTGTCCTTTCAATAGTTTTTTTTTCAAAAATTTTATTTTTATTCAATTCCAACTTTCGAAGCTAATCAATTCTACTAGTTTGATAATGAGTCATCTTAGGCCTGTTCAATCGTTCGGTTAAACGGTTTACCGGTTTATCGGTTCCGGTTAATTCCGGATAACTGCATTTTATTGACAACCGGTTAACCGACCGGTATTATTACTGGTTGAACCGGTTCCGGTTGGTTAACTGGTAACTGCCACTAAGTGGACTAAAGCCTAGCCCAACTAAGTAGACTAAAGTCCAGCTGCAAGCAGTGGGTGAGCTGATGGAGTTTCTTGGACTAAAGCCCAGCTGCAAGAGTTTTAAATTATCTATAAGCATTAGAAATTTTATTTATTTATTTATTTATAATATATATTATAATAGAAAACTTATGTTAGGTGTTCGAGAATATCACTTGTCGGTTTAGATTAACTGGTTTATCGGTTAAATTGATTTAAAAAATACTAAACCGAAAACTGAACCGATTAATCGGTTAACCGGTTAACCGATTAAAACCGGTTAATCAGAACTGGTAAGTTATCGATTTCGGTCTGATTTTCTGTTTGTCTATTTTTTTGCACAACCCTATGAATTGCTGAACTTAGAAATAGGTGAGATGTATAGATAGATTGCTTGGACTTAAGATGCTTATATCAATGCATCAACATAAGTCTGGGTGTTAAATACCAAATAAATAGTAAGCAGGTTAAGCATTTCAACTTAGTCAAACACTAACTGGATACATTAACTTAACCTGACTAACCAAGTGAAAGTTACTATCTTCTGATAGTTATTAAGTAACTAATAGTTGGACAGTTTAGGACACTTACTAGCTATGTTATTTAAAAGTAATGTCAGGTTCAAGGGGAGACTTATTTTTGAAAATATTTTAAAAAATTTTATTTTTAAAAATTTTAGAATTATTAGCTTTAAAAATCGGGTTAAGATTTCAAAATCTTACTTAAAGTCTTACCGTTCGATTTTTGAAAACTTTTTATAATATCTTTTCAAAAATTTATTTTTGAAAAGTTTTGAAAAGTTATACTTCAAAATATCCCTCATTTTCAAAATATTTATTTTTAAAAACCTTAAATTTTTGAAAAGATATTTTTGAAATTATCTCTTTTTCAAAATTTAATTTTTGAAAATATTTTGAAAGTTATTTTAAAATGATTTCAAATGTTCTCATTTTTTTGAAAACGTTATTACTTTAATCGTCTACCTCTTTCTAGCATTTTCAAAGTTTATATCCTTTGAAGAGATAGTAAATTTTGTAGACTTTGAAAATTATTTTTCTTTAACCTCTTTATTACTTTATTTAAAAACTTATTCTTGAAAGTTTAAACTCCCCCAGTAAATCTGACAAATTTATGTTAATTTTTCTTTCCTTTACTTAGCCACTTTTCTTAAACCTATCTATGCTTGTTATTTTTTTTTTTTTTATGAATGCCATAGGGGGATAGCAAGGTGGCTTAAGTTAGCAAAATTACTAGACTAAACAAACACCAAACTAATTAAAAAGTAAATCAAAATCATTTCTTTGGTCCAGTTATTTTTGCATATTTTTACTAGTTATTTTTGTTAGAACCCTAAGGTTGTTTTGATGTGATCAAACAAGTTAGGTTAGGTCCTGTGATGTTTTGACCTTGTGTCTAAGTGTACAGGGGTTTAGGAGTACAGGAAGTCGAGCAAAAGACGTAGCTAGCAAGAAGGACAATGCAGGAGAGAGTCGATGGGCTCAGTGCGTGAAGAGGTGCTGCGGAAGAGTACACGGGCGAACGAGAAGGAGGCACGCGACATTTCCAAGGGATGAGAACTCGGAGTGGAAGGTTGCTCGAGAAGGCCAGAAATTGGGTTCGGGTGAGCCCTATTTCGGATGGCCGTAATCACCCAAGCGAGCAGAGCTAGAGTGGAAGACCCAGACCGAGACGAGCTAAACTGGAGTGGAAGACCCGAACTGAAAAAGTCAACGACGTTAACTTTTTGGTCCGAGCGCCCGAACTCAGTTTGGGCGCCCGGAATCAACTTTTATCTGGATTGTGTTTGACCGTGATCC
>JBBMJZ010382832.1:0-32969 GCA_037833815.1 Zingiber zerumbet
ATTTTAGTTTTGGATCAAGGGTATTTTTGGAATAAGGGAATATTTTGATTGTTGAAAATAGGGTAATGGCTCATTGAAGGGGGAGACATGAGAATGAGTCATTACTCAATTATAAGGATTCATTCCCTTATTTGTATTTCATTCCTATAATCCAAACATCAACAATGACAATTAATTATTGCTATTCTCATTCCCCACTCTTATTCCCCTAAACCAAATGCCCCCTGAATTGTTACGAGAGATTGGTGAGGGTCCCTAGAGTATCAATACGCAATCATCAAAAGTTGGAAGTGCAGGAGAAATTCAATTGGATGTTCTAGTAGTTGTGAATCAAAAGGTAAAGGTACTCTTCATGGGTTTGTTAGTTCGGAACCTAGAAAAACAATCCTAAATTCGGCATACAAAAAAGATTTGCTGGTTGATGTGAAGCGTAGAGTTGGTCATTTTATTTACTCTGTCGCACTTCCGTTTAATGTTGTGAATGATCCTTATTGGTTGTCTATGGTTGAGGGTATTGCGGAATATGGAAGAGGGTTCAAGCCTCCTTCAATGCATTAGTTAAGAACTTAGATACTTAAAGCTGAGGTTGATGACATCAACCTAATATATGAGGAGCATAAAAAGGCATGGAAAAAATATGGATGCACTATTATGTCTGATGGTCGGACGGATGGGAAGAATAGAAGTTTGATCAATTTTTTAGTGAATAGTTCTGCCGACACTTTCTTTTTGAAATCTATTGATGCATCAACTTCATTTAAAAATGGGGAATTGATCTTTAAATATCTTGATAATGTTGATGAGGTGGGAGAGGAAAATGTGATTCAAATTATCACGGATAATGCTTCAAATTGCATTAAGCCGGGGAAAAAAATTATGGAGAGTAGACACAGAATTTGGTGGACATTTTGTGCGGTGCATTGCATTGATCTAATGTTGGAGGATATTGCAAAGTTGAAGATTTTTTCTGACACAATTGAGCATGCTAAGATGGTTGTGAAGTTCCTTTATGGCCATGGGACTATACTTTCTTTGATGAGAAAGTATACAAACAGTAAAGAAATTCTCCGTCCTGCTGTTACTCGCTTTGCTGCTTCATTTCTCACTCTTCAGAGTATGTATAAGGTTAAAAGGCCACTTGAACAAGTGTTTGCTTCCGAAGATTGGGTTAGTTCAACACTATCTCAAACAACTCAGGGGAACGTCGTGAAGAGAATTGTTATTAATGATCCCAACTTTTAGCCACATTCTGCATTTTGTGTTAAGAGTGTTAGTTCCTCTTGTAAGTGTGTTAAGGGAAGTTGATTCAGAGGAGAGATCGGCCATGGAATATATTTATGAACTTATGGATAAGGCAAAAGAGACAATAAAATTTAATCGTGGGGGAGTTGGCAAAAAATACAAGCCCATTTGGAAAAAAATTTGATTCACGATGGACTCCACAACTTCATCATCCTCTACACACGGCCAGGTACTATTTGAACCCGCAATTGCGTTATGAAGAAAGATTTTCTGATTGTGATGAAGTTAGAGATGGATTGTATACTTGCATGGATAGAATGTTGTCTTCTGATGATCGTCTTAAAGCAGGCATCCAATTGGACTTGAATAATAAAGCTGAAGGAGAATTTGGAACTCCAATAGAAAAACGAACAAGAATGTTGCGAACTCCTGTTAAAATTTTCTTCTTGTAACCGTTCTTGTAAAATTATACTAGCATTCATATTTTAAAACTATATACATTCTTGTAAATTTTTTTTAATGTTATTACTTATTAGTCTCGTGGTTGGAATGTTTTGGATGTAAGACACCCGAGCTTACTACATTTGCAATTCGAGTGTTGGGTCTCACTTGTAGTGCTTCGGGATGTGAAAGAAATTGAAGCACTTTTGAATCGGTGAGTATTCTAAGTTTCTAACTCTACTTGAATTTTAATTGTTTTATAATTTTTATATCATTGTTATTTTTATATATATGTTTTCTTCTTTGTAATATTAGATTCATACAAAAAAGAGAAATAGGCTTGAACATGCAAAGTTGAATGCGTAGGTGTTTGTGAAATATAACTTCAAGATTATGGAGAGAAGCATTAGGAGAAGAGACAAGATTGATCCCATTGTAGTTGATGAAATTAATTCGGATGATGAATGGATAACTGAGAAAGAAGGTCCAGTTCTCCCTATAACTACTAAATGGCTTGAAGATGATGAATTATTTGAAAGTGATCCTATTGTGAGTGTGCCGTCGGCTACCTTTGAAAGTCTTTTCGACTCAGATAAGCGAGTAAAAGATGTTGAGGATATAGTTGAAGTTCCTCCTACGAATTCAAAAAAAAGAGTTGTTGAAAATTCAAGTAAGCACTAAGCATATGCAAATTATTTATTTATATCTACTTCACCTATAATTGATTCTTAAATGTTGTATCTCTTATATAATAGGTGGAAGCAAAGACAAACAAGCAAGGTTGAGTCTTGTTGATGTGGAAGATAATCATCTTGATGCTGAAAATTATGGAGTAATTCCAACTTTTGATAGTGGAAATTTTCCAACCATAGACACTATTGATGATGATAGTGATATAGAGTTGGATGATACTGATTATTTTTAAGTTATGTTGTTTTAATTATAAGACTTTTTAAATTGTTGGTATGGGATATTTTGACATGTAATGAATTATTATGATTAATTTTATGTTATGTTATTTTTATTTTACTTATATAAGTATATTTTGTTTTTTAAAATTTAAATATTGACGTGCACGAAAAGCTTGCGCTATACGCTACGCTATTTACGCTACGCGATGACAAGACAAAAACGCTATGAACCAACGCTACGCGATTTAAAACACTGGTTTACAATATTCTAACAGTATTTATCATTGTAAATTTACAAATTAAGTATATAAACTATAAAGAGCAACTTCCTGAAATTTGAAACAATCTCCTAAGAATATTATTTCAACTTTCTCAATTTAGAATGATTATAATTGTACAAGATTATAAGTGTTTTATTAGGAATCATAAACTTGACAACATACCTTTATCAAAATTTCTAAAATAAAGGGCATGTAATATTTATTAGACAGATCAAGTAAAGACATTCTAAGATACAAATTTATATGACAGATTAACAGAAACATAAGACAAAAATATATATTTCATATATTCAGGAAACAAGAATCTTAAATGTAAAAAAGTTAAATATGTTAATATTTATCGATTCAAATTTCAAATTAATTCTATGATAAAAAAATATTATCTATAATAATTATATAAATTAACACAAAGATGTTACTTTACATATAATAATTATACAAATTAATTATTTATTTATTTAAGTAATTATTAGTTTAAATAATATAAATTTCAAATAGTAAAAAAAATATCAATTAAATAGTAAAATAGTAAAAAAAAAAAATTAAAATATCAGAATATTAATTTATTTATTAGAATTTTTTAGATTTTTATTTTTTTTTAGAATATTTGAATTTAAATCTAAATTATTATATATTTTTTAGAATTTTTAAATGACATTTAAAATAATAAAAATATTAGAATATAAATCTGAATTTTTAGTATTGTTTTAGAATTTTTAAATGAAATTTAAAACAGTAAAAAAATATTAGAATATAAATCAGATTTATGATGTATTTAAAAAAAAATTTAAATACAATTTCAAACCTTAAAAATAATTTTTATGAATATTAATTAAAATTTTAATTTTAAATATATTTTTATATATTTTATTGAGATAATTTAATTAGGATTTATAAAGGTTTGTTTGGAATTTCACATTTACCTTGGGAATTGTATAACTTAATTAAATCTAAAATATAATTTTCTCACGGCAACCGTAGCGGGCAACGACAGATTGCGGGGGTCCGACGACGTTGAAGGCATCGCGGGATGCCTCCACCGCCGGCGACGATTCCAACGCCACTGGAGGAGTTCGACAATGATTCCAGCGCCGAAGGCGTTGTGGGACGTTGCGACGCATCCGAGATGGAGACGTCCAACGACTCCTCTGGCGCCGCTTGCGACGCATCCGAGATGGGGACGCTGGCGAATAGGGGAAATCATACCTCTAGAGTGGTCGCCTCTTCTTGCTGCCTCCTTGCTTGCCTCGCCACTACTCGCCTCACCGTTGCTGATCGAACGCTCTCTGGTGCCTCTTTATGGTTTTTTTTTAGCTTCTACCTCACGCGATTAATCGATCGCGACAAAAGGAATTGATTTGATTCCTTCGGTCGCGCGATTAATACAGAAGGAATCAATTCGATTCCTTCTGTATTAATCAATCGCGACAGTGAGCGTGTTGTCGCGGATGCGCGCGTGATACATGCCTAAATCAATGCGTGTTGGGTGCCGGTTTCGTCAGGGCGGTGGAACAATAAAAACCTTCTGTGCCACCCAGAACAATATTCTTTTCCTTGCATAAAAGATAGTTAGTCTCATTCAATTTAATAATGGTAGCCAAATTAGATTTAGAATTTGAACATGCCATTGTAGGAGAAAGTCAGAGGCAGAAACTTGAGTAGTAGTTTAGAGCAGTAACGACAGCAAAGTTTCAGGTAGTGGCGACACAAGGACTGTCAATAGCGGAAGTAGAAAATTCAAGTTGAAGAAAAAAAAAATAGAAAATTAGGTCGGAGAAGGATCAACTTGCTCTGATACCGTGTAAAAGAGAAAGAGGTAGGATAATTCTATATCTTGTTTTTTTTATGGGTAGGTATTTATATACATAAGACACCCTTTAATTATTCCTATCAATTGCTAATTACATTCAATTACAATCCCTACAATAAGCTAATTACATTCTCCTACAATATTGGGTGGTTAGAACAATATGAAGTTGCACATTATTGGCTCTGAAGTACATGCACCTAATGCTGATGATTAAAATGTCATGGCGAGATATATGGTTACTTTCAAATCAACATATAACTCGAAAATGGAATATGGCAGTTGAAGCGACATGGTTGTGGTACTAATGGTGGTTGGAGCTTCTTCCTCTTCGAAATCTGACAGCGGTAAGTTTCTCTTCACACCACTTGTCAGTGAGTCGACACAATCTTATTCTGGATAGGGATCAATACTCCTACATCAAGCAACACTTAAATTCTTGCTTGACATGAGTATGGATTTAAGTATATGGTGCTTCATTTTATAAAAGTTAAACTTGTGTTTGATGGGGCGTTGAGCATTCAACTTATGAGTAAAGAGTATTGGGTATTTAACATGGGGTTAAATGGGTAGTTGGTCGAGGTAGATGAAGAGATTTTTTAGTATCAGAGGCGAGGTGTGCAAGGTCTTGCTGAAAGCTTGGACAACAAGCTTGGCTATATGTGTTTTCTTTGAAGTTCTCGAGTTACTGTGGAATGGATAAATTGTGATTATGAGATAAAGTCATAAAGGAAAGAGGAATTAGGAAAATGTCTTCGGCTCATTGCATGTCTTGGATCTTTTCATGGCAAAAAAAACTTGCATTCCACAACATTAGTGTTTGTTATATAATTGCAGTGTGCTCTAGCATCTAAATTTTCGTGCTCATTTGAAAGTTTGAATCCTGTTCTGAGTCGCTGTTAATGTGTTATCTTTTCTTCCATTAGCATTGAGCTTCAATTTGTAGAGGACTTTTGTTGGAATGCATTAAAATTAAATCCACGTTAAATGTTTATTGAAAAATCTACAGGGTGAGATTGGTCGAAGAAGTGCTGGTGACAATGTGCTTGAAAGAGAAGGATATGCTGTTGCTGCTGGATATGCTCTGGGACTTGTAGCTTTAGGTTTGCATACCTCTATTTCAATATTAGTTTTTCCTACATATTTTCTGATTTACTTAATAACGCTTGGAAGGTCGAGGAAATGATGCCCTTGGCCTTGTAGACCGATTTGTGGATCGAATTTTCCAGTATATTGGCGAGAAAGGAGTTAAAAATGTAAATTTTCTACCTGTGTGGAATGTCTCCAATAAATGTTTCTGTATTTTATGTCCCTTTCCTAACCATACTGATTTTATTTTCCAGGAGAAATTTTCAGTAGTTGCACAACCAGCAGAAGAACATGTCCGTATTCTTGGGCAGGTTGTGCTACAATATTACAATTTTCTTTTGATGGAAGTCTGATGATTGTTATACATGTATGATTGGGAATTAGATGTTCTTCATTCCCTGTGCAGATAGTGGATGGAGCCCATGTAAATGTTGATGTAACAGCTCCTGGTGGTACAATTGCACTAGCTCTGATATTTATGAAGGTGAAGTTTATAAAAGACATCTTTCAAAATTGTGCATATCTATTTTTCTTATCCTTTGGAATCCATCAAAGTGCACTTATGGATCATTTGAACTTGACCCGTTTCCTTCAAAATTACAGACAGAATCAGAAGAAATTGTGTCCAGACTCCGTCTTCCCATTAGCCACTATGATCTGCAGTATGTTAGGCCTGACTTCATCATGCTTCGTGTCATTGCACGTAATTTGATTATGTGGAGCAAGTAATGTACTTTATTTATTCACCATTTATATAAGCATGTGTCCTGTCTTTGTTGTTAATAAACTTTTGGCATTTTCAGCATGCAACCATCTATTATTTGGATTGAATCTCAAATTCCTGATTTCATCCGATTAGCAGTCCTGAAATTAGATGGAGCTAGTAGTGATGATGATGAGTTCGATGCAGAATCTGTTGTCCAGGCATATGTGAACATTGTATCCGGTGCTTGCATTTCACTTGGTAATTAAGAATCTTTTTTCACTTCTCTTCTAATTCTTCTGTCATTTTATTTTTCTGCATCTATAAAAATTAGATCAATAGTTACATTTTAGTCCCTGTTTCATCTTCTACATGGGTATGATTAATTTCCCATATGTCAATTACGTTTGCTGTTGAATTGCTATATTCTTTTATGTATAATATTTGGGTCAATTCAGCATTCATAACCTTTTAGATCTTATAGTGGGAGATCGTTTGGCTGTGTCTAATTGGTCATTGGGGCTGACATGAATGTTCCAGAATTCTTTGCTGAGACATACTAAATCTACCCTTAATTTTTTTTAAAAAAAACTTAGTAGCTTTATTATACTTGCTGTCTTACATTTTAAAGTTCAACCTTAGGTAGAATTAATCATCTAATATGTTAAAATTAGTCACTATTATTTTTTTCACTACTGATTATAGCATCAGATCTTCATTGGAGTGATGTGTTTTAAGAATATAATTCTTTATTCTTCCCATAGCAACCCATCTTTCTTTCTGGATAGTTTAGTTATGTTAATTAATTGGTTGCTTATTGCTTCCACTTATACCTCTCACTTTTAAAAATATGGTTATAAATTTATAATCTATGTTGGGCTACATACTGCAAAATTATCAACCGTGTTCAACATTGTTGGGCTTCTAAAAGTTTCAGCTTCACTAACTCTATCTCTGTTTACTAAATAATATAGTAGACTGAGAATATGAAATGCTATTATCATCTTTTTGCTTTAATTTTACTCAACTAACCTACAAATATGTTTTGTAAAAATTTCACATTCTCATCTATATATATATATATATAGAGAGAGAGATATAGATATATATATAGTTTTTCTACTTTACAATAGATTCACTAGTTTTTAATTATTTTCTGCTATTGTATCAAAAGAAATATCTGTTATATGATTTTAATTGGAGAAAAAGGTGATAACGGTCATCCTAGACAACCCAGTATCACCGGCAATCCGCTAGATACAGGCAAATAAATTACGGGGGGCATTTTTGCCCTACGCAGCGGCCCTTTGTATGGGGAGGTCAGACAAGCAATCACTCATGTAGTTACTAATTGTGCCAACCCGTTTGTGCAAACTCGAAATTTGATTGGAAGTCAAGTTTCTATGTTTATAAATAATTCATTGTCTTTGTTTGGTGTACTAAAATAGATTTGTGATATTTGTTAAGAAGCCTTTGATTTGCCATATATGTGCCTATGAAAGGTGCTAGATTATTGTTGTGTGCCTATGGTAGTGAATCAATTGCCTGACCAAGATTCAATTCTTCTCAGCTTCTTTGGATTTGTGCACATGGATCTATAGACTAAAAAAGTCAGGAACTGTTAATTGCCATTAAATGTATTATTTGCTTATTTATTTATTTTGTTTTGATTCTTTAGAGCTTATTTCTGTATGTCAATTTACGATAGCAGAACTGTAAGATGAATCTTAAATTGTGAATTCTTTTCTAATTTTTGTATTGCAACACCTCTTTTAGGCTTCCCTTTAATATGATACTATTCATTTTTGTTTTGTATATCATTTATTTGTGAGAAATGCTTCTAGGATTGAAGTATGCTGGCACCAAAAGTGAAGAGGCTCGGGAGCTGCTTTATAATTATGCTCTATACTTTCTTAATGAGGTAAAATCTTATTTTTTGCTTTTCTCTTTTCATGCTATTATCTCTATGCTTAAGCTGTGAAATGTCTATTTAGTTTAAGCACATTCCAGCAATGGCTAATGTCTTACCAAAGGGATTGCTGCGTTATGTGGATCGCGGGACATCAGAAATATGTTTGCATCTGATTATTCTCTCTCTCTCTGTGGTCAGAAGTTCTCCAACTTCATTTTCAATCTTATAGAGTTTGATTTTAGTATAGTGAATTATTTCTTTCATAAGATTTTCTTACCCTTTTGCCTTTCTATGAATTGGTTTAATTTATAGTACCTTATATTTTTGGACATCTGTACTGCAATTGAACTCGAGATTTTACTACAGTCGGCAAGATATGAAAGTTGAGGCCCTTTGTTGTAATCCTTCCTAAAATCTGCAACCATTTGATGCATTTTTCTATTACATTTAAATTAAAAGAAAGTTATGGTACATGGGGAAATGGTTATTGTTTCATGGTTCATTGAATTTCTCCTTTTGTTCAATTTTCAAAATCGACAGGCATGTGAGTCCTATCTATTTGGAATCAGCTACATGAATTTTATCCTTCCTGTTGTTGAGATCTATGTGCAATACCTAATGCAACCCTCAATCTTTTTCATCAAGATTGGCATTAATAATTAATTCCAATATATTTCAGATAGTGTTTGGAACAACATGATCAGATATTTTTGAAAAGTTAGAGTTTAAAAGCTGTTTGAGTAATTTGGAAATTGGCAATGTTAGGCCATTGCATTATCAAATTATCTAGGAGCAATCATTACCTGAAATCAATGAGGATCAGTATCCTTTGGTTGCGGCTTGGGGATTTTAATATATATATATATATATATATATATATATTTGGATAAGTAAAATGTATATATCAAAAACAAATCCAGAGTACAATATCCGGAAATCAGTAGCGTCTTATGTCTGATGTAATGTCAATTAAACACTCCCAATGACGGGTAAACATAAATTTGTACATTTTTAAAAATCTTCTCTCTCCAACGGTCCCTCATCAAAGATACAACTGTTCCTAGCTCTCCATACAAAGTGTATCATAGCCTACGTCACAAGGTGTCTGAGTTTAGTCAAGAGACGATCACCTCTTAAGAAACGCCCCAAAACTCATAGCATCCGTCGTTAGGTAGATATCTCTTGTCACATATGTAGCCCACTCGTCATAAGTCCGTTATAGAAAGGCACCCAAAGAACAAGCGCTCTCGCGTCTCCATCTCTTGCCTACAAAAGGGACAACACCGATCCTCCAAATAGTCTAGTTTGTCTCAAGTGAGAAGTCACCTCTGAGCCAACACCCAAAGTATAATTGCATGGCTAAGCTGGATGTAGGGCTTTCACACTATCCACACCAGGGCTTCTTAGGATTATGATGCCTAAAGAAGTAATAAGCCCTAGCCACACCTCCATCCTACTCAAACCAATTCACCAACCTCTGCAATACACCTGCCGACGACCCGACAGCTGTAAAGATAAGGCCATGGATCTGCAACAACCACTTGATCAATGGAGAATCTGAGAGAACCACCTCCTAAGTCCATTAGTATAGCAGATAGTTAGAGGCATTTACTTTTCCGATGTTCTGGCACGAGTCTAACATTAGGATTCATAACCTGACTTTCCTTCTAACATACAAACTGCTTGAGTGTGCCAAGCATATATTTTTCATGAAGCTCTTGTTCCTAATCCTTTTTGTGCTTTGCTTTTATTTTTAGTACTAGTTGAAACTAAACCTAGAATGTGTGGAATGAAGTGCTTCCCTTGATAAACCAAATCCATGGCCTAAAGTGGTGAAGAAATATGGTTATTAGATTTACTTGTCTATTTGAAACATCCTAGACCCTTTTATATATATATGTATCACGAACCTCTACTAACATTAAAGAGACTCAAATTAAATAAAATAACTCCTAATGATAATGCATTGCAAACTAGTTCTAGTTGAAACCCAAAACAATATGAGTTTGAACATCATAATAGTGAATAAAATCTTCAAAAGAACAAAGAGTGAAATTCACTAGTGAGATGAATTCAACCGACTATCAAAACAGATAACTCAACTCTGACTAGAGGACCCAATATCCTAATGCAGGTAGAAAAGTAGACTAATAAAAGTAGCCCTCGGTGGTGTGCTGCCAGGTACAAGAAGGCTCATCTGTCAAGTCCCTCCATCTTCTCATTACCTGCACCATATGGATCTAATGAGTCTAAAGACAAATCAAGTTCAACTTTTATATAAATAACATTTATTCGCATTTAAGAGAAATATTTGATAAATTACCATGTTAAATATCAATGGAGATTAACCTCTGATTTCAATTTCATGAACCTCCAAACTACCTTAAACTAACATTCAATTTTTAACCTTTGTTATCTTTTATTTTACTTGTAAGATTCGTAAATTACAAGAATTCATATCATCAAGTGTAGCCCTTTGAATTTCTGATTTTTTGGCCAAACTTAATAAGGTTCACCGGACCTTCTTAAGCAGATTCCCAAACCTCTCTGTTTTGGTAAGGTTCATCGGACTCTTCTGAGGTTCTACGGACCTTTCTTAAGCCGGATCCCCCTACCGTTACAATGTCACATATGGATTACTTTTCATGCCCATCAAACCTTGTTACATAAGTTACTGGTTCACTTTGCATACCAAATCGATTGTTAGGTTGCGTGTATTCACATCCTACTAACAGTTACACTAATAGAGTTCAAGGTACTAATACATGTAGGAAGTAATAATAGCTTAGGATTGGTGTGTTAGAAAATAAATAAGTATGACATTGAATTAGAGTTTTGTTTTAACATTTCTATTTTTTTTTTTCAAAAGGCTAGTTCAAGACAATCAGCCTCCCAAAGAACCACGTGTCCAACATCCAAATGTGACAAAGCAAACTAGAGCCGCTGACATTCATTTCTCAAAAATCTTGGTTCAAGTTCATGGCAACTGACACATCATACAATAGTGAAATCAATTCTACGAGTAATTATCTCTTACTGATAGGATACTAACCACCAATGCTTTTATCTAAAAATGAATTATTTGCATCAGATATCCAGTATACTTCAGGTTTCAATATCATTTCAAGGTGTTCCTCTTAGACATACACTTCAATGTTTATGTTATGGATGTTATGATAATTAGGTAAAATCATAACAATGAACCTTCAATGTTTCAGCAGATAAAACTCGCACATATAAAAATAACGGAAAATATACATAGCATCGATAAGTGTCCTCTACTACAAAAATCTTAAGTTACACTGCTATATTTGATAGTGTTGTGAAAAGCATATGATATTGTTTTCTGTTGTCTGCCAGCACGTTATAACTGAACCAGCAACTATGACTTGTTAGGACTCATGCGGCCAGCAAGAGGGGGTGAATTGCCCTTCAAAAAGAAAATGAAACCTTTATCAATCTTTTGAAATATTAATACATTTGTGTAAAAAGAATTGATAAACTAATTAAAAGAAAGAGGCTATCGATTTTACTTGGTTATAACTGGGAAGGTTGTTATCCAAGATTTTGAAGCACTAACCAAATTCCCCTTTCGTCGTAGGCGGAGAAGCCTCTTACAAGCGTTGAAGCACACAATCAAAGCATAGAAGAGTAAAGAAGCTTGCATACAAGTTTCTCTGAACTACTGGGATCAGGGTTGTATTTATAGCCTTGATCTTGGCGCCTGGAAGAGTACCGGGCGCCTGAGCTTGATAAAATTTTATTCTCGTCGCAACGGATCGTGACTGTTGGCAAATCGATAAAGTTTCTAGTCCGAGCGCCTGGACCAGGTTCAGGTGCATGGACCGAGTTGAATCAGCTCACGGAGACCCAGGGGTCTGGGCGCCCAGACCAGTCTGGCAAGTCAACAGCTTTGTTGGCTACCTCTCGTTCCGGCTCCGTTTGCTCTGGCTCCGTTCGCTCCGGCTTCGTTCGCTTGGGTGATTTCGGCCATCCGGAATAAGGCTCACCCGAACTCATTTTTCGCCTTCTCGAGCAACCTTCTGCTCCGGCTTTTAGTCCCTGGGAACTGCCTCGCGCTTCCTTTTCATCCGCTAGCGTACTCTTTCGCAACATCTCCCGTCGACTCTCTTCCGTGTCGTCCTTCTCGCTAGCTGCGTCTTTTGCTCGACCTCCTGTGCTCTTAAGTTCCTGCACACTTAGACATAGGGTATCAAAATATAACAGGACCTAACTCTAATTCGATTGACCACATCAAAACTACCTCGGGTACTAACAATTTCCCTCTTTTTGATATGCATCAACCCGAGTTAGAGCTAGGGGAAAAAAACATAGAGGTAATAGAATATTTTAATTTGCAAAATTAAAAATATTTGCAAAATTAACTTAACCTCCCCTAGACTTAAGCTGTCATCTCTCTTCTCCCCCTTTGAATAAAGTCGGGGAAATTTGCAACATTTTCTAAGGGTTAAGAAAATAGAGGTTAAAAAAAAACTTTTACAAAATAATTTTCTAACAAATCTGAATTTTCTAAGATTTAGGAATCATATTTTCAAAATTATTTAGTGTAGAACCATAGTTTTTGGAAGTTAAATTTTAAATTAGATTTTTATACAAATCAATTTTTGAAGTTTTTCTAAGTATTGAGAACAGAATGCACAACAATTGAAAAATCAAAACTTTTTAATGATTAGTTTTCATTATTTTTTAGCTTTAAAAATAAGGTTTTCGGTAATTAATCCAAAGAAAATTTATTGTTTATAAAAAAATTTACAAAAAAATATTTTCAAACAGAATTTCAAGGGATCTATCATTATAAAAAAATTGGGATAAGAATTTTGAAAAGAAGGATTGTACGAAAAATGTTTAAAACAGATATGATTCTTTTCGAAAACAAATATTTAAAAATAGTTTTATTAATCTAAAAATCATGCTGATTTTTCTCGTTGTTCAAAATATAACGGTAATTCTCCAAAAAATTAGGTTTGTCAAAATTCATATCTAAAACATTTTAAATTTTAAATTATGACTTTTCAATCAAAAATTCATAAAATAATTTTTAATTGAAGAAAAATAAAAAAAAAGAAATTTAATACAAAGAGATTTTTCATTCTAGCAAAAAAAAAAAAGATAAATATTAACAGTAAGTATATGAACTTAATTTTGAAAGTGAAATTCATATTTCTATACCTAAAATATGCATAATCATTTATTTTAGACTAAGCAAGATCTGGGGACCCAAAATAAATTTTTACCTACTGGATTAACGAGAAATTTATTGGGTATATATTTTTGTGATACTTTTCTGATTTGACCCTTATGATATTTAAGATACCAATTTAGACTTCTATAATTTTTCCAGGTATTTTGATTATCATATGCAAAGTTTTTTTATTTTTCAATTTGGTCCTTCAATTTTTCATTTTCATCTTTTAATTTATCATACATTTTTAGAGGGCATGCATTTGCTAATATTGTTTTTAATTTGAAAATTTCCTTTTTAAAATTATTATTTTTTGTTTTTAGCTTACATAACAATCTAGTCATAAATTTGATACCTGAATATAACTGGTCAGGGGTAGTAAACATTCTTCACTTACCAAATTTTCTCTGAAGTTTGTTTCTTCTTCCTCGTTGTAACTTTCATCTGAGGAGCCTCCCTCTTCGTTTATGCTCTCCTCTTGGTGACTTGCCATCAGTGCAAGTCCAACGTACTCCTCTAAATCAGATTCTGATGACGACTCATCCCAAGTCTCCTTCAGATTTTTGTGCTTTGTTGATGTACTTGGCCCTTTCTTGTCGTCCTTTTTCATCTTTGGGCAATCTTCCTTGACGTGTCCTTCATTACTATTATAGCATCTTATCTTCCTTGCTTTTCTTTTCTTTGTCTGTACTTGATTAAACTTATTAGTTCTAAAAAATTTCTTAAATTTTCTTACCATATATCGTCAAAGGAGGTGTCGGTGTCTGATTCGTCCTTCTTGGCTTTTAGAGCAATATTGTTTGATTTTTCTATTTCCTGAGAATCTATACAGCGAGACTCGTTAAGTTCAAAAGTTGAAAATAAATTTTCAAGCGTACATATCTCGAGGTCCTTAGAGATGTAGTAAGAATCTACTAAGGCTGACCACTCTTCAATTCTTGGAAAAGAGTTTAGTGCGTACCTTAAGGAGTCACGATTTGTTACCTTTTCTCCGAGGTTGTTGAACTGGGTGATCAAGTCTTTCATCCTTGCATGAAGGTGGGCTAACTTCTCTCCTTTGTTTATCTAGAGGTTCATTAGTTGGCTTCGAAGGATGTCCCAATTTGCCAGTTTGGCTTTCGAAGTGCCTTTGTGAAGCTCTAGGAATTTCTCCCAGAGATCTTTGGTAATGTCGTAGCTTCTGATCCGGCTGACCCCATGGGATGGAAGAACGTTAAGCAGATAAAACTCTGCTTTTCCATTAGCCACAAAGTCGACTTGCTCCTTCTTCGTCCATTCGTACTCTTCTTTCTCGGCTCCGTGTTGATCCGTAGGTGCTATAAAACCATATTTTATAATTAATAGGATTTTGAAGTCTGTTTTGAAAAATACCTTCATGCGCTTCTTCCACATTGCGAAGCCTCCTTCAAATTTCGGCGGGTAGATGCTAAATCCGGCCATTTCTTTTGCTTCGGATGGTGGTTAATCCTTTTGAAACGAGTCTGGCTTTGATATCACTTGTTAGGACCTGCGCGGTCGGCAAAAAGGGGTGAATTGCCCTTTAAAAAGAAAATGAAACCTTTCTCGATCTTTTAAAATATTAAAACACTTGTGTAAAAAGAATTAATAAACTAATTAAAAGAAAGAGGCTACCGATCTTACTTGGTTACAACTGGGAAGATTGTTAATCCAAAACTTTGAAACACTTATCAAATTCTCCTTTCGTCGTAGGCGGAGATGCCTCTTATAAGCGTTGAAGCACACAATCAAAGCAATAGAACAATAAAGAAGCTCGTGTACAAGTTTTTCTGAACTGGGATCAGAGCTGTATTTATAGCCCTGATCTGGGCATCTGGAAGGGTTTCGGGCGCCTGGGCGTGGATAAAATTTTATCCTCGTTGCAACGAATTGCGACAGCTGGCAAATCAATAAAGTTTCTGGTCCTGGCACGTGGTCCAGGTTCGGGCGCTCGGACTGGGTTGAATCGGCCCGCGGACAGGGTGCGAGCCCGGGGGGTTCGGGCGCCTAGACCAAGTCTGGCAAGTCAACAGCTTTGTTGACTACCTCCCGTCCCGGCTCTGTTCGATTCGGCACCGTCCACTTGGGTGATTTCGATCATCCAGAATAGGGCTCACACGAACTCATTTTCCGGAATTCTCGAGCAACTTTCTACTAGTGCTTCTGGTCCCTCGGAACCGCCACGCGTTTCCTTCTCGTCCGCTAGCGTACTCTTCTGCAGCGCCTCATCCCTCAGACACACCGAGCCCGTCGACTCTCTTCCGTGTCGTCCTTCTCACTAGTTACGTCTTTGCTTGACCTCCTGTGCTCCTAAGTTCCTGTACACTTAGACATAGGGCATCAAAACACAACATGACCTAACTCTAATTTGGTTGACTACATCAAAACTATCTCGGGGTATTAACATGACCAAGTGTCTCGAAGTGTCAAACTTAAAGAGATATATGAGTTTCAAGCTTAAAGGGGAAAACTCGCCGATAAAAACTCCACTTTGACAAAAAGGTCTTAACTAATCTTATGGCAATGAGAAAACCCTAAACTTCATCATGTTAACTCAAAAATAAAGGAAACCACAACAATCTCCATGATCAAAGAGTGAATCGATCACATAACCCACAACGATCACAAAGACCTCTTTGCTATGACTCGTATACATCGGAAAAACCATGTTAAAAACGTGCGATATAAATCAAAATATCTTACTAAAATCCATAGGGTGCAGTAATTTCAAAATCAACAAAAGAGAACTTGCCTTGGTGTTTTACATATGGGAGATTACCCGCGAGACGTAGGGAAAGGCGACCTTAAGCGTTTCGACGAGGTTCTTCCTCTATCTCTTCCAAAGTCGCTAGGGCTTCGATGGGGGTGTGGGGAGGCCGACGACTTTCAAGGGTGAGGGGAGGGAAAAAATGAAACTTGTATTTAAAAGGATAAACCGGGTCGGGTTGCTATCAAATCGGGTAGGGTTTGTTAACCTACAAACACTTTAATTGCTTAAACCCTTTAGTATTAAACCATAACATAAATCTTGGTTTGTTTAAGTGAACTGATTTTTTTTTAAACGCTACACTATTGCTTTAGCTGTTCGTATACTTAGTCAGGGATAGGGCTGAATTTTTGCTTTTGTGCAACCGAGCAACCTCTTTTTAATACAACACTTTAGTTTGGGAGCAATTCCTGGATTGATGACCCCTTGTGAAGCTCCTCATATTGGACTTAGATTCTACCATGGGAGAAAATCACAATGCTAATAGTATGGGATGCTAGCCAAAGATGACAATACCTTGATGTTGCCACATGGCATGTTATAGGCATTATGTGAGATAAAGGATAGACGCCAATGTAAACCAAAGCAAAGATGAAGAATAATTGGGTGACAAGAATATATAAGAGATGATGTGAAGTAGTGCACTTCCGAGGATCATCCAAAAATCAATAGATAGGACCAAATTAAAAGTGGATTGATGACCGGTAATAGTGTCAAAAGAATATTAGAATCTTGAAGAATAATAGTCACAAATTAAATCCTAAGTCAATGAATATAAAATTTCACGTCTTTGTAGAAAACGCTGGAGTAGAAATTAGAATAGCAACAAGAGCCAAAGTAAGAACAAGGGTAGGAACAAGTGACAAACTCCAGTAAATGGTGTGGTAGAGAAGGGACTAGGACTAAAAGAATGCTATATTTGCTTAAAAAAGGCTTGTTATTGTAGGAGAGTAGCATCAATACCTTTTTGCACTCAAGAATAACAAGGAAGATATACTTGGTATTTTTTATCAGACAACGTGTCGCTACTAGGGGATGAAAGATGAACAAAAAAAGTGCTCCTAAGCACATAAGGTGGAAGTAAATGAAGCCACTCGACATGAGCCTATTGGGGCTGATTTTTTTTGTGTTATACCTAACTCGACGTGACTCCAAATGGGCCATGCGAAGCACGAACTAGAAATAAGGTTTGCTTTGCTTGAGCATGTATGTATTCTTGCCATTGCCTGCAAATCTAGTGCCTACAAGCCTGATTTATACATTTGACATGCAACTGACACCATCTCATTCTAGTCGGGGCCGAAACCCCTACTCAAAACAAGATTTAAATCCTTAATTTAGGGTAGCTTTATCTCATTAGAAAGTCTACATAGATAAATCCATCAAATATATATCAACGTCAAAAGTAACTAGACAAGACCAACAAATGTAATATTTTAAGTTAAGTTGTATCTGGTACTTTTTATACTTGCACACAATTACAACAGTAACATAAATTGAATTTTAAAGTATACAAAAATTGAGAAAAAAAAATATTAATACCTTTTTCTATTTTCACTTTTTTTGTTTGATGTTGTTCATTTATATCTGGTGTTCCTATATGATAGCAGTACTAGATACTCAGTCGTGATCATATATATGATCACTTTCTATTCCAATTCCAATTTGGATCTGTGAAGTATATTCTAGTCAATGATCATAGGGACCACATGCCTTTTACACATGTTCCATAAATATATATATGCTGCAGAAGTTCAAGACTATTAAATTATGGTTTGAGTGTCTTTTAGTATATTTTCATTAAAACATAACAAACCATAGTTTATTAGCCTCTACTGGAGAATGAGTATTAATGAAATGGGTCCTTGCAATTATATTGCACTCAATGGCTTTGTTGCATGGCATCCTTAAGAAAGTTTGTGTTATGGTATTGTGCTTAGGCAATGTAGTGTTTGCACGGTTTTTGGAGCTGTTGTTTTCTATTTTACATTTGAGGTTTCTATAGTGCTTCCTTTTTTGACAAAGTTGATTAGCCATAAGATGTGGTTTGTAAACTTCTCGTGTTCATTTGAGGTTTCTATAGTGCTTCCTTTTTTTAACAAAGTTGATTAGCCATAAGATGTGGTTTGTGAACTTCTCCTGTTTCTGTTATAGAGTACTTAAATTAATTTTCTTGTTACCTTCATTACTTTATCGGAGAATTTTAGTTGCTTTCAAATTCCATTATACATTACAAATGTCAATTTCTTTTTACAAGGCAATGGTTTATTGCACTTTGTATAACATATCAATCTTTTTTTTATATTCAAAATTATAAATCAAGGTTAACACCTTTAAGACATCAACCTTGATCCACACTAATGGAATTTCCATAAGTGTGAAACCTTGGCGCATTTGTGAAATTTCTAAATCTCTATTAAAGATACAAGAAATACACACAAGAGATTAAAAACAATATTGGTGTTAATGGGTCATGCTTAGGTGCATGACATGAGCCTATTGGGGTTGATTGCTTTTGGGTTATACCTAACTCGACATGACTCCAAATGGGCCATGCGAAGCATGAACTAGAAATAGGGTTTGCCTCGCTTGAGCATGTATGTATTCTTGCCATTGCCTGCAAAGCTAGTGCCTACAAGCCTGATTTATACGTTTGACATGCGCAACTGACACCATCTCATTCTAGTCAGGACCAAAACCCCTACTCAAAACAAGACTGAAATCCTTAATTTAGGGTAGCTTTATCTCATTAGAAAGTCTACATAGATAAATCCATCAAATACTCATTAGGGTAGCTTTATCAACATTGAAAATAACTAGACAAGACCAACAAATGTAATTATTTTCTATAACATCATCATATACTTATTTTAAGTTGTGCCTGGTACTTTTTATAATTGCACACAATTACAACAGTAATATAATTGAATTTTAAAGTATACAAAAATTGAGAAAAAAATTCTTAATCCCTTTTTCTTTCTTCACTTTTTTTGTTTGATGTTGTTCATATATATCTGGTGTTCCTATATGATCACTGATCAGCAGCACTAGATGCTCAGTCGTGATCATATGATCACTTTCTATTCCAATTCCAATTTGGATCTGTGAAGTATGATTCTGTTCCAGTCCTGATCATAGGGATCACATGCCTTTTACACATGTGTCATAAATATATACATGCTGCAGAAGATCAAGACTATTAAATAATCTTTTAAGCTATTTGCATTAAAACATAACAAACCATAGTTTATTTGCCTCTACTTGAGAATGAGTTTTAATGAAATGGGTCTTTGCAATTATATTGCACTCAATGGCTTTGTTGCATGGCATCCTTAAGAAAGCTTGTGTTATGGTATTGTGCTTTGGCAATGTAGTGTTTGCACAGTTTTTGGAGCTGTTGTTTTCTATTTTACATTTGAGGTTTCTATAGTGCTTCCTTTTTTGACAAAGTTGATTAGCCATAAGATGTGGTTTGTGAACTTCTCTTTTTCTGTTAGAGTACTTTATTAATTTTCTTGTTACCTCCATTACTTTGTAGGAGAATTTTGGTTGCTTTCAAATTCCATTGTACATTACGAATGTCAATTTCTTTTTACAAGGCACTGGTTTATTGCACTTTGTATAACATGTTGATTTTTTTTAATATTCAAAATTATATTCTATTTTTATCTGATGTATTGGTATTTGGAGTTAGGTTATGGCAGGAACAGGGCATTTGCAAACATTTCGTTTATTGAGATACTTGCGTGGTCGAGGTTCTACAGAAGGACAAATAAATTATGGAACACAAATGGCTGTAAGTTTTATGGATCTTTATTTTCTAGTAATAGATGACAACACAGTCAAATATGTTATAAATTTATTTGGCCATAGTTTCTAATTTCTAGCATGTGCTTTATTTTTAAGTCATTTCAAAAAGTCTTGTCATCGTGAACTTAGATTTTTCTGTGTTCTTTCTTTTTCTTGGTTTTATCAATGGCCTTTGAGGATTATTATTAATGGTTGTTTGATGCAAATCCAAAATTTTCTGTTACTCTATGCTCAAAGAACAATAGTATATTTCTTGTTCTAAATCCCCACGTGCATTTCCATATTTGTCACATTGGTTTTGTATAGGTCAAAATTATTTGACTTTAACAAATACTCTGACAGGGAGCCATGGCACAACAGTAAAATTGTTGCTTTGTGACCAAAAGGTCACTTGTTCGAATCCTAGAAACAACTGCTTGCAAAAAAGCAGGTTAAGATTGCGTATAATGGATCCTTCCTTGGGACCCGCATGGTGGGAGCTTCGTGCACTAGGCTGTCCCTTTTTTTAAATTCTTTTTTAACAAATACTCTCATATCAATCATACATTTTCAATTAGGTTTTCAAGACTTTAACTCAAAGAGGTTTATAAGTATGATAGAGTTTGTTCAATTCATGCATTTCTCAAAGACTTGGTTAACAAATTTGTCTATTGATTTTCGAAACTAGTAGAATATGCAATAATCAATGCATTGAACCATCTCTTATGTAAAATGACAATCTGACTCTATGGGTTTTAGCCGCATAAAAGGATGGATTAGAGATAATCAATGTCTGTGTTTCATAGTTGATTACCATTATACTTTCATTGGACCATTGTGACCAATACACAATTCAATCGTTGGATACTTAACCAAATAAGCCCATTTTTAGCAAGTCCATGGTTCCATATTCTGTCTTTGCACTTATGTAGTTTGGAAGATATCATATCCACTCCCAGAAGAATGCAATTACTTGTTGTGGATCTCCTGTTTAGAGGGAGAAACTGTCTAATTTGCATCAACATATCCTATAATCTGATGGTGGTTTTATATACCGTTGTTTAATCTGCCTTATTTACTGAAGAACCCTAAAATTTGCCTCCCAATGACCTTAGCTGCCAAGGCCCAAGAACTCGGCTAATAACATCTAAAAATAGGAGACACCAAGTTTACAAGAATTGTAAGATGATTCAAATTATCTATCAATTTACAATATTTTCAACAATATAAAAGCATCTCTGTTCTAATATTATTCTGATATTTGATTCTTTGAATTTAAACGGTTTTGCACTTGAGATATCAACTTCAAGCATTTTAAATACATATTTTTCATTGTGAGATATATGTATCTCCCCATGATCTAGCATCCTCTGTCTACAATGCTTGGTATGAAGGTATTGATGGCGATAAGAGTTTCAATCTCATTGATTTTTGCAGTCACCATCTGGAATCTAAGTGTCATCTAGACTATACAAGGAGGAGAGCATTTTTCTCATGCAGAGTAGTATTGTGATATTGTGGATGGTACAATGCACTTTTGAATCTTGATCATGCCAAATTGTATAAGAGCAAAGTTGAATTTATCAAACCATGTTTTGGAGAACACTTCAATCAATGCAAGAACTTTTTCTGTTTATGCTATGCCCATATAAGGATTTTTTTAGTTTAGATCCATGCTCTTCTCCGAGTTCCTATTGGTCGCCCAAGTGTTTTTTGGAAACAGCTGTATCAATCACTTGGATCCACACTCATGTCGGACACTTTGGATGCACACTGTTTTTAGAGATTTGCATTAAATCATTTCTTCTTTTTGTTTATATTGGATTTTGTTTTAATTTTATTGGATCAATTAATCTCTAATGGATGTTTTTTTTAACATTAGATATAATAGGATTAGCATTAGTATCAAATTGAATCTCCACTATTCCTTTAAATTTTAGTTCTTTATATATGTTGGAATTGTTACACAATTGATCTGAATCCTGATCCATACAGTTCTAACAAGTATGCTTACTTTCTGTGATGGTCACATTAGTATCCTACACGTTGCCATGATTAAAGCAGTGTATGCCCAAGTTGATGGCAAGTGGAGCCTTCAGTTGGATTATGACACTATTGAGGCTGCAATTAGTGTCAAGGCAAATTGCTTCTTCAAAGTTTCCCACTTAGTATTATTTAGCTTGAAATGACAGTATCAATACACATCATAGTATAACCTATCATTTTTTTTACTGATTTGTACGAAAATCTGGAGCAATGTGACCATTTCTCATAGAGATTTCACTGGACAAGAATAAGGGTATAAAACTAAGCTGTCTTGCTACTAGAGTTGTTTCATTATCATAAATGTTGTGTTTTTTTTTAAATCTATATGCACGTGCTACTTGAAATGAATGATGTGTGATTTTGTTGTCGTCAATATGAAATGCAAACGGTAATATCTATGTGACCTAACTATGCCTTGTGAGTTACAGGCCTCATTTGTGAATACTCTTGCAGTCTACATACAGAAGATATTTCTGTTTGTTTGTCTCTGACTAGCCTTTTTTGTGTTTTTTTTTTTCCTTTTTTGCATAGTTTATTGTAATAATATGTTTTAATCTATACTTAGATGCTGCATAATTCATCTGTCGCTTGCCTTTGACATGTTTTGCTAATGACTGTGTCTATACCTTAGGTTAGCTTAGCCATTGGTTTTTTATTCCTTGGTGGTGGCATGCAAACCTTTTCAACTGGAAACACTGCTGTTGCTGCACTGTTGATTACTCTTTATCCTCGTTTTCCTACAGGTCCAAATGACAATCGTTGCCACCTTCAGGTACATGAGATTTTCTGCATCATAATCATTCTCATATTTACTTTTGCAATATCTCACTGGCATTAATTACAGGCACTACGGCATTTGTATGTAATTGCTGCTGAATCTCGTCGGCTGCAGACAGTGGATGTTGATACAGGTCTTCCAGTATATTGCCCAATTGAAATTACAATCAAAGAGACAGAACATTATGCTGAGTCCAGCTATTGCGAAGTTACTCCTTGCATTCTTCCAGAACGTTGTGTGGTATGTTTATAACACATTCCTTTATAATTTCAAATTTATTCTTAATTGAAAGATGGTGTGATTTGCATGTATTACATGGTTAGAATTTATTAAGTGGAATTTAAGTTTAGTAGTATTAGACATAGCAAAATAATTATTAAGATAGGAGATGACGAGTTACTTGTTATGATAGCTTTAAGTATCTTTGATCATTTTTTTGTAAACGGATGGAGAAGTTAATAAAGATGTTTTACATATGATATAAGCAGGATGGTTGAAATGAAAGAGGGTGTTAGATGTTTTTTGTGATCGTAAGGTATCTCTAAAGCTTAAATGAAAGTTTTACAAAATAATAATATGTTATATGGAGATGAATGTTGGGCTATGAATCAAACACATGAGCAAAAAATGAGTCGCAGATATGAGGATGTTAAGGTGGATGCATGGACATACGAGGATGAACACGAAAAGAAATGATAATATTAGAGAGAAAGTCAATGTTATACTTATTGAGGGAAAACTCGCACATTTTAGATGATATGAATGATCAATAAATATCTCAGTTAGGCCACGTGAGACTATGACAAATACATACATCAATTGAGGAAGAGGGAATCAAAAAAGACTTGGTTGACAATGTTAAAATAAGATAAAAATTTATTTAAATGCAGATATATTGATATTATAGGGGATCGAGTTTAATGATGTAGGAGCTTATTTTTTCCATTTGTTATTTTATTGATCATAAATTTTGCCTAAAATTGTCAACATCCTAAATTTTACCTAAATTTTTTTCCATTTGACTTCATTGCATGTTGAAACTCTACTGAGTCAAGATTGCAGATCTGTTCACTATTCCTTTTCAAATCTATAGAAACTCTATTTTTCTCCATAAAATAGACATTGGTAAAAAGGCTGCTCATCAATGCCTAAATCCTTGATTGGATAATTTACATATGTGATTCACCATCTCCTAGTTTTACTAATTGGAAACCTTGCCTAAAATCCACAATAAGCATGTTCATTAAATTTGACTAAATTTTATGCTCATTGCTTAGTCAGAATTCCACGTCCTTCACTATTCTGAATAGAATGATTACAAATCTGTTCACCCTCAAAATCAAAATAGTCACTAAAGAAATGTGAGGAAAGTAATCCAGGGCCCAATTCTAGGATTGATATTTGACTCATTCACTTTAATTGCAGCTGAAGACTGTTCACATTTGTGGGCCTAGATATTGGCCTCAAGTCATACAAGTTATACCTGAAGGTGCTTCTGGCAACAATCAATTCCTTTGTCTCCATTCATATATGTATATTTGATTGATAGTCTTGTGTTCTTTTGTAAATAGAAAAACCTTGGTGGAGATTTGAGGATAAGAGTGACCCTTTTAATGGTGGTATCTTATATGTTAAGAGAAAAGTTGGCTCCTGTTCCTACGAGGATGACCCCATTGGTTGTCAGTCTTTGCTTTCAAGAGCAATGCATAAGGTAGACCTACATGCTAAATTTTCTGGGGGTATTTTGTCTTTTAATGATCAAGCTGCATTAACAGGTTTTTGATATGACGGATTTGGACTATGCAAACATGAGAAACAGCAATAACCCTGTACCTGATTCATACAAAATGGATCAATTGGTTAGCACATTTTCTGGTGATCCAAGCTTGATTGCTTTTGCTCAACTTTGCTGTGACTCCTGGAGGAGCAGGCAAGTATCAGGCTCCGTTCATTTTGACTTTTCTACTGGCAATATTTGCAAATTAAAATTTCAAATTTGTTTTATCTGTGTTGTCACCTTTAGTGTAGCTTTTTCTAGGTGCACTTGGATTTGAGTTTGCATTGTATTGCCATAATTCCCAAGAGGTTAAAAGGCTTTCTATACCTCGGCTATTTTGTTTATGTTGCCTTGGCTTTGTTTAAATAATATTTTATGTGTAAATGCAAACTGGAGAATATTATCAAATGGAAATCTCACAAGTAGAAACTATTAAATATTAATCGTATTTAGACACTCAGTGCTTTGTTTTTAAAATTCTTTTCTTCTTTGAGTTAATTTTTTGTTTGGAAGGACAAATTATAGTTTCTTACTATATTGCAATGAAACACATTCGACTAAATTTATGGTACTAAACAAGCTCAGTGCTTTGGATGCTGGAAGAGCCAACCTGTGTTCTCATGTGATTTGGATATTGGCCTTGGTGATAGATCTTTAGTCTGCAAGAAAGAAAAACATTTGAAAATCCTAAAAAATTGCACTATGATTTGGTGGGAAGTTTGTAGCGTGCTTTTTTAGTTTTTGGACATCAGCCTTTGAGGACTTTTGACCTGCAATAAAGGAAATCATGGCCTAAGAAGGAAAAAAATTATCTAAGGAGCAGGAGGATGAAGGAACTATATACTGAATGCATTCAGCTCACTGCAGATTACACAACCTAGGAATCATGATTAGACTGTGGTACAATTGCTGTTGGTCAACAAATTTTGGACATGGTATTGTCATTGGTTAATGTGCGGAATCTATATTAATAAATTGTGGGAATTACAATAGTTTTGGTAACACTCGATGGGGATGGGATTGGAGACCGCTTTAACACAACATGCTAGAATCCACTAACTCAAACCACACACTTATAGATCCAAATCTACTGCTTCTAGAAGGAAAAATAACAACCTTCACTAAGCACGTGTGATGAAATCTCTCCCCTTTTGTAGAACAACAGAAACTCAAGCCAAGCACATGTGATGAAAGTTGTCTCTTCCCAGGTAGAACAAAGACAGATACAAAGACAAGCCACTTAACGTGGTTCAACAGAGTAAATTCATAGAAAAATCTAACTTTATAATATATGAGTGAAATTTTGAAGAAAAAAATGTGCACACCTTGTTTAAAAAATCTCTTAATTTTTCTACACTTCCCTCTAGTGCTCCCTGGACATAAGAACATAGTCTTTAGGGAAAAAATAACTGCAAGTAGTTTGCATTTCTCTGGCCAGAATGCTCCACCGGTGTGAAATTCACATCCCTTAACGCTACTTGTAAAATATCATCGAAAGCCATCTCAAAAAATTCTTATTTGGTACGTGAGGATGAGATATAGCCAACCTTTTGCGCCCAATATATTACTGAACCACTGAAAACAACCAACCTTTTGGGCCCAATATAGATGAAGATTTATTTTTCATGATGGTTTAATGTTAGGATGTTGGTAGTTAGTAACTGTCAACCTCTCGCTCAAATGAGACATTTGACCCATTTCCCTTGTCGAGCTCAAACACCTGGGTAAATTTTGTAAGCCAAGTTAATAGTAGCTTGATTATAAGCTTATGAATTTCATGCATTAGCTGAGAGCTTGGCATGTGGGTTGAAGCTAGAGTGTTGCATTATATCTATACTTAAAGAATGATGTTTTTAATGTGCGCAATTCGTCAGGTTGATGTTTGCATATGAACAAATAATGGTAGAGTACTAATAAAAGTGTTGCTAGTAAAAGATATAAGGTTTCCCAAACTAGTATGAACAATTTCCAACTATACGTTCCTGGACTAGCCATATTTACTTGTCCACGCAATTACTAATTTTTCCACAGTTTGTCATGATTTCTTAATTTATTTGATTCGCCTTTTCTGTGTTTGTTTGTTGCAAGAGAGATCTGGAGAAAGCCTGGTATATGTCTTTGATTCGACTTTTTTTTCACTTGAGAACAACAGGTCAGATCCCAATTTCCAGGAGTTTTGCTCACAATTAATATTTGAATGTGTGAGCAAAGACAGGCCAGCTCTTCTTCAGGTACACCATTTTTACGAAAGGTTTCCTTTTGTTTATTTTGCTATTTTTACTACCATTTTGCCTGCTCTGCAATAATGGATGATCATGCAGATCTATCTCTCATTATATGTTTTGATTGAGTCAATGTGGGAGCAGGCGAACAACAGCCATCTTATTTTTGAAGATTCACTTTTCCTTTCTAGTATAAAGGCAAGCTTTTCTAGTTTTCCTCCTATGAACCAGGGGTTGTGTTTTTGATCATGTTGTATTTTATTTGTGGAAATACTCTTGCTTTAGTTTGTCATGATCATCTATTTAAAATTTAATAAGCTAAATATATTAGCAAGAGTTTCAAACTTGTAACTGTGGAATACTAAAATGTTTACATGCTTTTGTTTTTCAGCTAACTTTAGCTTACAATGAATCTCTTGTCACTGGCAAACTGTCTTCTCCAATTGGATCTATTGTTCAATGTGCATTCATTCAGTCAGTTCGGAAGCACATAGATGAAATTTTGACCTGTTCAAAAAGTCTTAGTGAGAACTTCTTCAATTATTTGGAGACAGGAAAGTGGCCTGATTATCAAAGTGATAGCGGTAAATCAGATGCTATGTTTCTTTCTTGGTACCTGCTCTGGTATGGGATACCATCATCTCATCTTGTGAAGTCAGCTGTTAAAAATATCAAATCGAAGGCTCCAATGTCCTTATCTATGGTTCCTCTCTTGCGATTATTGTTTCCATCAACTCAAACAAAAGGAATTTTTGAAATCAACAAGTTTCATTACTCGTCATAGCAGGAGAATCATACAATTCAAGTAAAAAACATCATCTTGTGTGATCTCTTCAGAGGTAAGCTAGAGCATTGCCAGTGCAATTTTTAGTACATGTTCTTGATTTTCAGCGTTGTTTCTGAACTATCAATTTAGTGTCGAACTACAATAAGTTTAAGTTATTACTAAGAAAGCCAACATGAAGAGTACAATCTTGTGCATTTACTCTAGTATGCTAAGCATCCAAATTTACAGCATGTTCAAAGTCAATCTCTTTGAAGTTAAATTCTCTAATATACTATTATCAATGCAAAGACAAACGTTTGCTGCTACAATTCTGCTATTAGTATCAGTAGGATTTGCTGGAATAAAATATTTTATCACATGTATCATAAGTAGAAGTGCCAACAGGTCATGCCTGTGTTGGGCACGCCTTAATGACATCCCTGCCCTGACCTAGTTTGGCCTCAAGCGTAGTTGACCAATGTTGTACATTAAATAAAAATGTATAGAGATGCAAAAAATTATTTATTTTTAATTGTGTTATCTTCTAGTGTTACTTGATTTAGAAATTATAAATATAAACAATTAGAACATGAATATATACTCACATAAACAATCAAGATTTGGACATGTGATGGCCATGTCCACGTTCCCAAAGAGTGCTGCTGCTGATGTAGTCGTTCTAAAACCTCATCATCTATGGAATTTGATGTTAAAATCATGGGGAATGATTGCTAGATGTTAAAAGTGGTATCCTTGGATCATCTATGGATAATCAAAAAACTTGTTCCCAATTGATTGATTGTGGATCAAAAAGATATACTGTTGCCATGAAGCCACAATTTGGATGATTGGATGTGGCATCCTCGATACAACTCCAATGTAGTCTGCAAAGCATATTATTGATTGAAAATTTGGATATATGGCTAGCATGGTTGAGATTTGAGGATCATAACATTGTCACAGTGCAACGATAGGCTACATTGTACCCATTGATGACGAAACTCAAGTGGCATTGTCATGACCATGTTCTTCAACTTCACCTTAACCACATGCATTCAGTGGATGGATGCCACACTAGGTGATGATGCTATGTTGATCCTACTCATTGAGAAGCACCATGAGGACTTATACTAACTATGAAGGGGAGGCAAAGATGTCTTTCAAGAGTTCATCAATGCAGTCAACCTTGGAGCGGCTAAGTCAAGCCAACTTATATAGGACTCTTTTCGAGTGCCAGATCAAAGTGCATTCGTTGTGAATTACTATATGTATCAAATTCAATTTGGTTTTATAATTGAATTCATTTAAAATTATAGTTATTCTAGTTCATTAAGAATTGAAATACTATGAGGAATATAAACTTCCTCATCAAATGCTTTTACATTAAAAAAAACATCTTTATTTAATGGAGGACTCAAGACATGTCAACTTGGTCACTATTCATTTTGTCATTGTTTTATTCTATGTATCAGTATGATTCTTTTCAATCATTATTATATATAAGTTTATATCGACTATCATGGATTATGCGATCTCCACTTAATACAATCTTTTTTTTTTAGTTATTAACTTTGAGATGACATTTTATTTGATCATTATACCGATGATTGAAGTGTTAGATTGAGTTGATCGTCACAAGCATAATTTATCATTCTGCCTACTAATTGACACATGTGACAACTTTAGCACCAGAGTGGCAGCGTGCGACAGGAACTGCTTTAACACTGACTCCTAAAAGTCAAAGTATTAGTTTGTTTTTGTTTAATTAGTCATTTAAAATAAAATAAAATGTAAACATTTAAATAAGACAATTTTCTATTTAACGTCCATGATTTTTTTTTAACTTTCATAATGTTGGGAAATATAGCTAAAAGTTGACTTCAAGAGTACTTTTTTGTGTTCAACTTTTGTAACATATTTTCTATTTAACAACCACGAATACTTTTTTCGTGTTATAAAATGAAAAAAAATATGGTTTACAAGTAATTATAGGTAATAATGGAAACTTGATTGGTTGCAAGTATTTTTAACTTTGAATATTAAGGTGTGGTCAAATTAATAAACTAATACAAACAAAAGTTAGTTAGAAGTTACAACTTAGCTAAAATTAATTATATTACACTGCATTGAGATTTTAAACCTTGCATTATATTATATAATATAAAATTCATTAATAGTTTGTTTATAGAAAATGTGATCTAATTTCTAGGGAATTAGGTTTAATTTAATTTTTTTAATGGTTGAGATTGACTTTTAGTTTGTTAGATTTAGTTATCTGTTAGTTTTCTTTTGTTTAGAATCATTTAAAATAAGATTTCTATGGGATCAATCATTACTTTGATTTGAATTGGAGAATTGTCATGGACCGATTTGCTTCTGATTCCTATTATATAGTAAGATACAAGTCATAAATTGCATGATCTGATTACAAAGTCAAATTAAAGGTTGTAGGCTGGTTCCTCTTCTAGGGCCAAATCATCCTTCAATAAGAAAATGATAATATATCCATTGATAATATACCTCTCCTATGATTGATCAAGTTTTGGAACCTGAGATTCTAGTAGAAAATTCTAGGTAAATTTCATTAGCCAAATGAATTTCAAATGCCATGATCAAAGTACAAAATTTGCCGGTGGCAGGATGGTGATTGTAGATTAGCCAAGGTGGTGATCCCTTTAAACTGACCTCTATGTCTATGTTTGTGCACTTAATTTGACCTCTAGGGGTTTAAATTAAGAAATTTTTTGTGAACTGTTTGAAGAAGCTTAGATTTCATCATTTTATTATAGTACAATTCCCCTATTGGACTTATATAAATAACAATAGGCACATTTATTTATCCTTTCTTGATAGCTGTGGTGACTAATTGAACTCATTAAACATTTCCACAGACTGAAGCAGGTTGTCTTTAACTCCGATCTAATTTTGACCGAAATGACATGGATTTGACAACTACCAGAGAAGATGGCATGCCACTTAGCCGACCTTTTCAGGCAAATCTTTTTGGAGTGGTTCTCTCTTCTTTGCTGGCAATCTACGACGACCAAGAAACTACATGACAGGTTATTGTTAAGTTTCTAGGTCCTTTTCTAACTCACATTCTGGCAATCAATATCTCATATGGAGACGTTATTTAACAACTGTTGGGGGTACCAAGTTCTTGTTGAGTTGACAACCTGCTTCGAATTCAAGAATGAACAGCGGTGAGCCAGGAGTGAATGCGGTGAGGTTGTCTTTCATATTTTTGGCTGACAAGCAGATGAATTGTAACACTTACAAGTAATTGCCAAGGAAGATGAATTGTATTTAATTTTAAATTAATTATAAAAGATATTATAAAGGTTATTTGGTTAGAATCACTTGGCTTGACTGGTCAAGTGGTTCTTGCTTCAATTTAACCATTGCTAATCTTTTTTTTATAAGCCAAAATCAGGCCTGAAAGATCAGTTGCTTCCTGATTCATCGATCTTTATGCAGTCGTGATAAGGCTCCAAAAGATTAATTCTTCAAATTTCAAAGAATTTCAGTTAATTGTATGTACATATGTTCTTTGTAGCAACTTCTGGTCCAACGTTAATAAAAATGGAAAATGACTGACTGGAATAGCTAAATAGATTTACAATGCTTCCATGAAAGTAATGGAAAGAAATGACGTTGATAATCGGGTATGGATTTGTTTGGAATGTTTCCAGTTTTTTTTAAAAGAGTAGTTTGTGTTCTTCCTTGGATCACTTCCGCCTCTTTTTACCCACAGAAAAATGAACATTTGCTCACGGATGATTAACAATATACCCATTGTTGGGCGTGAGGCCACGGGGCGTAGGTGATGCCGGCGTAGAGGAACTCGTCCCCTGGTGTGGGGTACGCAGGGGCACCAATTGATAGTCAGCTAAGGTGGCCCGCTCTAATTGTTGCTCCGGCGTCAGCGGTTTCCCGCGCCGGAGTCCTTGCCTGTCCCAATAAAATTAATTATCATGTTAATCATTTTTTGAAATTAATTATCATCACAGGACTTTCCTGTCGAGAATGTTTATCCACCAAATGTCTTAACAGGGTGTCCAGTTAATTAGAGGTTTATAGGTTTTACTATGGATGTCTAGTTAGTTAGAGGATTATAGACTTACTATAATGAAACAGAGATTAATTCCCAATGGGTGTGTACTCTCAAGGAAAACTCCACCTTTAGTAATTTGATAATCGACTATAAATTGATTTTATGATTTATCTTTCTTCATGTAATCTTGAGACAAACTGTGAAAGAGAGTAATCATCTTTTTTTCTTTAGTACAAAAGTATTTATCAACCAAATATAAGTGTTAGAAATGAGTAAGGTTGTAAATGAGTCAAGCCAAGCTTTAGGGTGTTCAAGTTTATTTGATAAAGTAACCAAGGCGAGCCGAGCTTAAAATGAACAAAACCTTTGAAATAATTGTTCAAGCTTGACTTTATTTATTTTTTATAAACTTGAGTCTTGTTTAAAGCTTGACTTGAGCTTGATTCGTTCAGATGCTATCAAGCTCTCAATTCAAGCTTGGTTCGAGTTTGGTTTGTTTATATGTTATCAAGTTCTCAATTTAAACTTATTTGATTGTTTAAAATTTTTAGTCGTTTGATTGCTTATTGAACTTGGTAATTCAAATTTATTTATTTATTTATTTTATTCTATTCTATTATTTATTTAGTATATTGATAAAAGTTTTATTAATAAACATGGTTCATGAATATTGTTCATGAATATTGTTCACGAACGTTAACGAGCTGAACAATACGTGTTCAAGCTTGTTTATTTAGGTTAATGAGTTGTTCAAACTTATTTATTTAATTGATTCTATGTATATTGAACGAACATAAATAAATTCTTACTAAACTGGACACCAAACTTATTCAATGACTTGGCGATCGACTTGGGCATTATGATCCACTTCAAGATGTTGTACTGGTTTAGGTAGTCCAAGTTGAACTCCACCACGAACGACGCCCAATAGAACTCCACACTCGCATTGTAACTCGTCCATCTAATTAATCATAATTATCAATCCCAATCATCTAAATCTAGCTAATTAGTTCGATTTAATTAAATTAATTACGTGGAAGCGGAAGACGTTGAGCGGTCTTGGTCAGAGTCATTTTGCCAGGTGGGACGACGGTTTGGACCAGGTAGACCATCGACTCCCATTGATTCCAGTTCCGTGAGTTACCCACGAACATGAGCCGCTTCCCCCTCAATCTCTCCCGCAT